>JAAQRG010034884.1:0-10841 GCA_011634625.1 Babylonia areolata
ACCTTCCTGTGCCCCAGCCCTAGACATGGTGAATATGAGGCCCCACCTTCCTGTGCCCCAGCCCTAGACATGGTGAATATGAGGCCCCACCTTCCTGTGCCCCAGCCCTAGACATGGTGAATATGAGGCCCCACCTTCCTGTGCCCCAGCCCTAGACACGGTGAATATGAGGCCCCACCTTCCTGTGCCCCAGCCCTAGACATGGTGAATATGAGGCCCCACCTTCCTGTGCCCCAGCCCTAGACATGGTGAATATGAGGCCCCACCTTCCTGTGCCCCAGCCCTAGACACGGTGAATATGAGGCCCCACCTTCCTGTGCCCCAGCCCTAGACACAGTGAATATGAGTTCACAGTCCCTACTGCCATAAAAGGCTTTAGCTGATTTGTGTTCTTTTTGTAGTTATGTGTCCATCTTTCTTGTCTGTATTCCCATTGGCCTGTCTGCCTTTCTTGTCTTCAGTGTGCCTGTCAGTGTTGCATGTGTCCTTTCCCTTGTCTTTCTTTCTCACTCCCCTGTATTTGATCGTTTTGCTTGATTATGTTTGGGTTATGGGGAGTTCACTGAATATGGTAGCGATGATAATGATGATAATAATAAGGAAAATAATGTGAATTTATGAAGTGCCTATTCTCCAAATAGGGCTCTAGGTGCTTGGTATCAATTTGCAGAAAGGATTTTTTTTTAACTGCATGAAAGAATTTATTATTTTCTCTCTGTTGTTCTCTCCTCCCCCTTCCAACTACCCCCTCCCCCTCCCAACTACCCTTACCCCTGGCCTATATTTTGAAACCTTAAAATGTATATTGTCTGCTCGTGTGTGTGTGTGTGTGTGTGTGTGTGTATGTTCTGTATTGTTTGTATGTTATCTGAAGTTGTCTGTTCATCTTTGAGAGTTCTCTGGCTACATACAGTTCTGGTGAAGAATCTAGATCCTGTTTTCTCATATCATACTGTCTGGCAATATACACTGTTTTAAAGTGATAAGTATTTGATGAGGTAGTGTAAAGCTAAAATTGATCAAAAAGTGTGTGTTCCTGTAAGGTTACAGAACTACTGTTGTTGTTTAGTTGTTGTTTTTATTGTGAAGTGCATCGTGCAAGAGATGCTGTTTTTCTCATAAGCTGTAAAGCTGAATTTAACAGTGTAACTGTAAGGTCCTTTTTTTGTTATTTTGCTGTTTTGTTTTCCCTGACTGAATACTTTGTGAACATGGCATTATGCAGTGTAGCTGTGTGAGGGTGTATGTGTATTAGCTGTGGAATTTTCATGCAGAATGGTAATTGTGCAAGTTATGGTATTGCTGTTTGTAGTCACTGATATGTCATGTAAGTGTTTGTGCTATATTTTTTTTTTTATAATTCATTGCGTATTAAATATGTTTCATTTCTATCTTCTTTATCTGGTAGAAAATTTGTGTGTGTGTGTGTGTGTGTGTTTGTGTGTGTGTGTGTGCACATATGTGTAGAAATGTTTGTTTGACTATTGGTACATTTGCTTATCTTCCTCGCAGTTGTTTCTATTCAGTAATGTGACTTTGGTTTCAGAGTCATTGTAATTTTGAGTTTCGGTTGATCTCATTTAGGAACAGTTCTGATGTTGAGACTGCGAGATCATGAACACAGGCAATGTAAATTCATGACTTAAAAGTCATTTTTGTTGTTGTACAACTTTTGTTTGTGTAGGGGCATGCCTCATATGCCGTAGAGGTCAGACATTGGAAAATGCAACTTCCGAGTTATCCATTCATTTTTATTTAAAAAATTTGTTTCCCAGTAAAACGACACAAAAACATCTAGAGCAAGGAAGTGCAGGGGTAACACACATCTGAAAGTGTCAACTTTCTCACTGCCTGTAATTTTAGGAAAATAACTGAATGATGTTTTTTCAGGTTTTTTTTTTTTTTAATGTTATTATTCTTTTGATAGTTTTTCATGTTTGATGATTTTGCCCAAACAGTTTCTCTGATAGGTGAGGGTTGGCAAGGTAGGGGGAATGGGAGAGGACAGTGGGAGTTAAAATCATTTCATTATTTTCTTCCATAGGAATTCATCTTTCTCCAAGCAAACTGGCTTCAGATGCTGTATGGTTCTTCAGATTCAGACCTTGATTGGTTCTCGATATTCAGATGTCAGTTCTCTGAAAGATTGAAACACTGGTGATCCAGCTGCAGACATTGCTTGCAACTCCTGTAAGAGACATTGGTAGTGCAGACTTGCAGGCCACAAATGCAGAAAAAGAAGAAAGATGGAGAAACTGATAAAAAGGTTGAAAGCTTTTTTTTTTTTCTTTTCTTTTTCTTTTTCAAGTAATAGTTGATAAGACGCCAACATGGTTCTTTTTACATGAGAATATGATAATTTATATTTTGTGTTTTTCTTTCTCTCTTTGTTTTGTTTTTGTTTTATTTCTTCAGGATAAACAATCTGCTGGTTAGTAAGTTAGTAAGTATGTTGCAAATGTCAAGACAGAATTTAAGGTGTGAAAAAAGGGTGATTTCTATGCACGTGTAAATCACAAGATGAAGTGTCAGTTTAGCAGAATCAACTCAGGATTATACCCACACCGCAATAAGGCAATCTGCTTGCTTTCTATGATTCTGCTGGTTGTGAGTGATTGTGAGGAAAAATGCATTGTTTTGCAGGATGTGTTTTCAAATGCTCCTTGTTCAGTGCATTATTGTACCACTGCTTTTTATACAGATGAAGAGTTGGAGAGTAATATTTTAGAGTTTGTGTTGTGTGATTCAGTGAGTTGAAGACTGGCTGTATTTATAAACCAAGCACAGCCGGAAGCATGCCAAACCACACACAGGCACTTCAGTAAGAAATTGAATGAGCAAACTGAATCTGACTGGCCATTTCAAATTTTTTTTCTTTACAGGTTAAATGTTTAGAATAACACTGCATTATATTATCTACTTCTTTTACTTTAAAAACAGATATAGAATGATAATTGATTAAAAGATGTGAGTGTGTATGTGTACATGAAAGTACCTGATTTGGTGTGAAATAAAGCAAGACTGATTGAAGTTAGAAAGTGAAGTTTGTTGTAGATGATTTGGTGTGAAATAAAGCAAGACTGATTGAAGTTAGAAAGTGAAGTTTGTTGTAGATGACTTTGTAGAAATGTCTGAGTGTGCATTGTCTATCTTCTAATAAAAGTGAAACAAATCTCTGTGTGTGCATGTGTGTTTGTGTGTGTGCATGCTTCTCTGTGTAACAACAACAATAACAAGTCTGTATGTGTGTGTGTTTGACCCATATCAGATTAACATTCATGACAGAACCCTGTCATCGATTTGATGTATGACCTTAGTACATATAATCAAATAAATCAGTAACATTTAATTTTAAAATTTCAGTTTTTTTAATTTTCACCAAACATTGAAACTAAACTAGCTGCTGCGGCTATCGAGGGGTGAGCATTCCCAGTAGTTGAACTGATGACATCAAATAGATGATTTAACCATAGTACAATGAGATGCACACAAATGGAACATTAAAAAGTAATGGTCATGAATATGTATGTATACATCAACCGGGTGAGTTACATGTTACTGCAGCATTAAAATGAGGTGGAGAAGGTGGATCAGAATTCTTTTTCCTTCTCTCTCTATCTCTGTGATTGTTCCACTTCCATCATTAAAAATACTTATTCATTCGTTCTCTCTTTGTATGACAACCTTTCTATTAATGGACACACAAATAGTTTCAGGTTCACATACTGTTTTAGTCTATTATTATTAGCGGTGTTCCAGACATTTTCACTACATGTTCTGAAGATTTCGAAAGCAATTTCTGACATCTATGAGGCATATTTTTTGGTCCATGGGCTATACAGGTAACGCAGGCCTATGCAGACCATGATCAGTGTTCCAGTTGAGCGTAACAACAGGTAAATAATGGAAGCAAACACTAAATAAAACAGAAGGGATAAATATAATTTACAAAATGTTTGCCTTTTTTCTGACATAAACCTGTGTACACAGACTCGAGCACGCTCGCATGCACACATACAGGCATACAGTGTGAGCACATGTATACACACACTCACACGCACATACACACGGGTGCGAGCATACACGCACACACACACACACACACAATCTGTATCCACCTTGTGTGCACTTGTCAACAATACTTCCCTCTCACCAAACTAATTGCACACAACCTGCCCCCATTTCCTCAACAAAAACACACATATTCTCAGCAAGAAACACCGGAAACAAATAAGATAAGTAAACAAACAAACAAAAAATATCAAATGTCATAGATATGGCACAAAAAAGCAAGGTTTTGGCAGGATCTTACTGAAAATTTGACAGTTGTATATCAATTTGGCGACCTAATGCGACACACTCTCGAACCGCAGTGCATGAACATCCAGTCATGTTAAAGAACTGGAACCTACTGACACAGCAGTGTGCAAGCTGAACAACGACCCGTTCTGTGTTGTTCCGTCCATGTACTGTCCTGATGCCTATCTCCACCATGATTGTATCATTGCGCAGAATAATATCAGTGTGTAAACCATATATTCTTATTCTTTTTAAATGTTATCTACTTTTATTTTAATTACTGATAAACTAGTGGAAACGAAGTCCATTATAGAACGCACACACGTTGTGCCAGAGTGTAACAGTGATCTAATTCACTATTTCTCTGTGGCCCTGTCTCTGCCAGTGCTGAAGAATCCTTTAAAACTCCTTGAATTCTGACACCGATCCAGACCACCACCCAAATCATCATCGGCTGGACCTTTTCCATGGTCAAGACTTCCTCAAAATTTCTGGAAAATTCATCCACGGCGTTTTGCGTAAACCGGCTGATAGACAGACTGACAAACAATTGTATGAGCACAGACTGAGGGGATGAACTGAACTGACGGGCGTGATAGCCGTGTGGTTAGAACACTGGACTTCCAATCTTTGGGTCATGGGTTCGAATCCTGACAGACTCTGGTGGGTAAGGGGGCAAACTTCTTTCCGATCTCTCAGGTCAGCATCAGTGTCCGGACCCCCTACGTATGTATACACACGCAGAGCATCAACTATGCATATCCCCCATAATCGGTATCACTATGCAATTGATTAATATGGAAACACGAACATACTCAGTGTGCAAAACCCCGAAAACGGAGCACGGCTGCCTAAATGTCGAGGTAAAAGCGGCGCTACACGTTTAAAAGCCCGCTTAGATGCGAGTGGACGTGGGAGTTCCACACAAAAAGAGAGCATTTTTTTTTTTTAATGCGTCAGCGGCGAAAGCAGCAGCACATGGCAATCAGCAGCCGTTTTAACTCATGCCGGAAACGCGCGCCGCTGAGGCAGTAGAGCAGGAAGTTGACGGCGTGGTTGGTGTACATGAGGTTGTCCACCACAGCGTGGGTCAGTCTGGCGGAGGCCAGGGCTTGGGGCGTGTCGGGCAGCCAGTAGTACCGCTTGTACAGCAGCACGATCACCACGGGCGACGTCAGCAGCAGGAAGGTGAAGGACACCAGCAGGAACATGACGGTGATGTTGGTGCTGCTGGTTCTTTTCCTCCGGACAGACCCGGGGTCAAGTCTGGAGCTTTTCTTTCCTCTCTGGCTGATGGTGAAGATTTTAGTTTTCCCACCTTCGGGGTTGGCGTTCACCGTGTTACTGGGAAACGTTTTGTCAGAACTGTTGGTGAGTTCTTCACTGCAGTTCAGCTCTGTGTTGGACGTTTCCATTTCGCTGTTGGCCGTACTCTGCCCAGGCTCACACTTCAAACTGTGATCAGCATTCTTCCGGCTCCCGGGACCCTCAGTGAACTGCCTGCTGAACTTGCGCGAGGACCTCAGTTGCCTGATGATGAGTACATTGAGCACGAGCAGCGAGACGAAGGGGATGAAGCTGTAGATGGACGCGTCGATCCACGTGTAGACCTTCCGCATGAAGAAGGCCACGTCCGGGTCCGGGTACCAGCACTTGAGCGGGTCGTCCGCCTTCCCGGAGTCACCTAGACGTCTGGTGAAGAAGATTTGGAAGTTTAGGGCGAACGAGAACACCCCGACAGCGGCGATGGCTTTGAGCGCTGAACGAGGAGTGCACAGGATGTGGGCTCTGAAGGGGAACCGAACCACCACGAACCGGTCCACGGTCATGGCCAGAAGGAGCAGAACGTCGTAGTGGATGGCGAAATAGAAGAGGAAGTTGTGGAAGCCGCAGGCCCAGTCATTGGCCAGGTAGAAGAGGGTGTGGCCCATGTAGCCCCTCAGCAGCACGCAGAGGTCAAGGACGAGGATGACGCAGTCGAGGACGGCGATGGCGGCCATGTAGACACAGGTGGAGGTGTGGCGGAGGGGGGAGAAGACCAGGGTCAGGAAACACAGCGTGTTACCCGCCACTCCCAACGTCACCACCAGGGGGATGTAGATCCTGGGGATAGAAGGATAGACAGTGGATAGATAGATGGATAGACAGAGAGATAGATAGAGAGATATATGGACAGGTAGATAGAAAGACAGACAAACATATGGCGTGTTGTTCACCACACCCAGTGTCATCACCACAGGGATGTAGATCATGGGGATACACACACACACACACACACACACACACACACACACACACACACACACACACACACACACACACACACACACACGACAAACACAGACTGACAAACCGATAGACAGGCAGTCATGTCCAGCACACGAAATGCACCACGAAATCATTTCCACGTCGACAAAACCAAGTCGGTGTATCCTCACGAGCTAGCCGGATCCATTGATACGTGGTTTTCAGAGCATGGTTTTTAATATTAATGTGGCGATTGCGTGACAGTGACAGGTGTCGTGGTTAAAAAAAAAAAATAAAAAAAAAAGCATTCACCTCAGTCGCACTCGCGCGCGCGCGCGCACGCACACACACACACAACGGGTTCACAACCAACTACCACCGCCTCTCTCCCCCCCCCTTCTCTATATCCCCCACCCCACCAAAAAGAAAAGGTGGGGAGCGGGGAGGGGGGGGGGGAGGGAGAGCGGCATAATAATAAACCTTGCCAACTGCGATGTATAGGGGAAAAAAATTACTTTAAAAGATAGAATATTCGCAGACAGAAAAAAAAAAAAAAGGTATGCTTGGACTATTTCTGTATTGTCAGAATGCCGTCTCCGTGAAGACCGGGACATGGTGACACGGAGTAATGGGAAGACTGGGACATGTTGACACGGAGTAATGGGAAGACTGGGACATGGTGACACGGAGTAATGGGAAGAATGGGAAGACTGGGGCATGGTGACACGGAGTAATGGGAAGAATGGGAAGACTGGGGCATGGTGACACGGAGTAATGGGAAGACTGGGACATGGTGACACGGAGTAACGGGAAGACTGGGACATGGTGACACGGAGTAATGGGAAGACTGGGACATGGTGACACGGAGTAATGGGAAGACCGGGACGTGTTGACACGGAGTAACAAGAAGACTGGGACATGGTGACACGGAATAACAACAAGACTGGGACGTGTTGACACGGAGTAACAAGAAGACTGGGACATGGTGACACGGAGTAACAAGAAGACTGGGACATGGTGACACGGAGTAACAAGAAGACTGGGACATGATGACACGGAGTAACAAGAAGACTGGGACGTGTTGACACGGTGTAATGGGAAGACTGGGACGTGTTGACACGGAGTAATGGGAAGACTGGGACAATTCGGCACGGAGTAATGCGAAGACTGGGACGTGTTGACACGAAGTTTATGGGAAGACTGGGACGTGTTGACACGGAGTAATGGGAAAACTGGGACGTGTTGACACGGAGTAATGGGAAGACTGGGACGTGTTGACACGGAGTAATGTGAAGACCGCGACATGTTGACACGGAGTAAAGAGAAGACTGGGACATGTTGACACGGAGTAACGAGAAGACTGGAACATGGTGACACTGAGTAACGAGAAGATTGGGACATTTTGACACGGAGTAACGAGAAGACTGGGACATACTGACACGGAGTAACGAGAAGACTGGGACATACTGACACGGAGTAATGGGAAGACTGGAACATGGTGACACGGAGTAACGAGAAGACTGGGACATGCTGACACGGAGTAATGGGAAGACTGGGACATGGTGAAACGGAGTAATGGGAAGACTGGGACGTGCTGACACGGTGTAATGGGAAGACTGGGACGTGTTGATACGGTGTAATGGGAAAACTGGGACGTGTTGACACGGAGTAAAGAGAAGACTGGGACATGTTGACACGGAGTATTTGGAAAACTGGGACGTGTTGACATGGAGTAATGGGAAGACTGGGACGTGTTGACACGGTATAATGGGAAGACTGGGACGTGTTGACACGGAGTAATGGGAAGACTGGGACAATTCGGCACGGAGTAATGGGAAGACTGGGACGTGTTGACACGAAGTAATGGGAAGACTGGGACGTGTTGACACGGAGTAAAGAGAAGACTGGGACATGTTGACACGGAGTAACGAGAAGACTGGGATATGGTGACACGGAGTAATGGGAGGACCGGGACATGTTGAAACGGAATAACGAGAAGACTGGGACTTGTTGACACGGAGTAACGAGAAGACTGGGACATGTTGACACGGAGTAACGAGAAGACTGGGACATGTTGACACGGAGTAACGAGAAGACTGGGACATGTTGACACGGAGTAACGAGAAGACTGGGACTTGTTGACACGGAGTAACGAGAAGACTGGGACCACTCAGTAGAAGGGGATCCACTTCCCGCAGGAAGCGTTCTGTGGGAGTGCCACTCAAATTTCACTGCACGTGTCTGAATCTCTTGTAGATATATAATGTATATTATGTACAGTGAATGTGGGAGTTGCTGCCCATGAACAAAGAAAGAAAGAATAGAATAGAGCAGAATAGAATAGAATTTGTGTTTATTACGAAGTGTACCAGGGTCACAAGGAATATTGGGGGTGTGGGGGGCGGGGTGTGGGGGAGGGGGGATAATACATATATAGATACAAACATAAATCGAAAATCATTCGCACATACAGTAGAACTTGAGACACATGTTCATGTCAATATATGAACTTGTGCGTGAAAGAGAAAGAAAGAAAGAAAAAAAGAAGGAAAAAAGGAAAGAAAGAAGGGAAGGAAGTTGTGTGTGACTGTATCAAAAGTCAGATCAATACTGTCTATTTGGTGCTGACATTTGATTCCTGTTTACCTGTCAATCAGCACAGCCACCTTGACCTCAGTGAAATCCTCGTATTTCTTGGCCGTGCTGGTGCCTGTGGTCAGCACTGTGCCGTCAGCCTGGGTCGGGGCAGGGGACAGCGATACGGTCACTGTGGACGTTGTTATACCAGCCATGATCGTCAACCTGCTTGTCGACACACAGAAATGATCTTCCCATGCGATGCCAAGGAACGACGCGAAGCTTCAGCACAGATCAATTACCTCGTGGATTGTTAAAGTGTTTTTGATTTGATCGATTGATCAAGTGTTCTTCATAATTATGATAAGTATTTATACAGCGCTGGATTTTGTGCAGAGACAAATCAAAGCGCTTTCACACCAGTCATTCACACGCATGCACAACTTTAAACTTGAGAAACTTAAGACACAGAAAAGGTAGGGTGGGTGAGCTATCTGGGAAAGAGGCGGGTTTTAAGACCAAACTTGAAAGAGCCGAGTGAAGAGACCTGACGAAGCGAAAGAGGAAGTTCATTCCAAATGAAAGGTCCAGAGACAGAGAAAGAACGGCGGCCGACAGTGGAGTGTTTGAATCTGGGTATGCGCAAACAGAGTGGATCCGAAGCCGATCGTTCAGCGAAATGGGGTGTAGAGGTGAAGGCAGCCTCAGAGATAGAAAGGGGCAGTTTTGTGAATACATTTATAACATAAAGTGCTGATCTTGTACTTTATTCTGTGTGAAACAGGTAGCCAGTGAAGATGTTGGAAAAGAGGAGTGATGTGCTCAGATCTTTTCTTTCTGAGGACGAGTCGGGCAGCGGAGTTTTGTATGCGCTGAAGGGACTGAATGGATGAAGCAGGCAAACCAGACAATAAGAGAGTTACAGTAGTCAAGGCGAGAGAGAATGAGAGAAACGACAAGTCTAGATGTTGCGTCGGCGGACAGATATTTCCGAATGGAACAGATGCGTCGCATTTAACAATAGCAGGATTGACACGTCTGACTGATAAATTTTTGCATGGACAGTGTGTTGTCAATGACAACGCCGAGGTTCCTGACTGAGCTGGAAAGAGGGATGGATGTACTGCCAAGTTTGATTTTGTCAGCTGTGATGGAATAGAGTTTTTGTTTAGTTCCTACGATCATTGCTTCGGTTTTGTCTGCGTTCGATTATAACTTATTTAGAGTCATCCAGTTTTGAATGTCCAGGAAGTAGTTGGATGTTTCTTGCAAGAGCGAGGACAATTTTTCAGGGGTATCACTTGTCTGAAGTTGAGTGTCATCAGCATGATCCGCCAGGCCTCAACGGGAAAACAGCAGGATAGTACGAGGCCATGAAAGTAACTTTAAAAAAAAAGACCAAAAACACCGAATCACCTGGCCAAATATGAGCACAAGTAAATAACTGGATAGACAAGCACTGTGGCAGTTGATGAAATGAAAGGAAATCCATCCGGAAATATTCAGTTTAGTTTCACTTTCAGTTTGAAGGCGATGTCAAAGCGTGCAAAGTGGCCTGTGTAGGATGCACACTATCTTTCTTCTTTTTTTTTCCTTTTTCTTCTCTCTTTTTTTTTTTTGAATAGAAGCAGATGCTTGTCCTGGGTAAACCAATAGAACTAGTTTTGCCTTGAGAGCAAAGCTTAGTCAAGATACGATACTATACTGGCAAAAGCATT
>JAAQRG010034885.1:0-5000 GCA_011634625.1 Babylonia areolata
GTGGTGGAGGAGGAGGAGGAAGGGGGAGGGACGGAGGGGGATCATATCTTACAGTACCACAATCGTCTGACTGTTCAGCTGTTGTATGAAATCGCTAGGCTATAGTAATTATGATGATGATGGTCATAATGATACCAACACCACCACCATTACTACTACCTACCACCACTACCACTACGACTCCTAAAGTTAATGGTACAATGGAAAATACCGGGAGGAGCAGTCGAAATAGAAGAAGAAGGAGGAGGAGGAGGTGGAGAAGAAGAAGAAGAAGAAGAAGAAGAAGAAGAAAACTTTTCTTCGCAGCTTCCATTTGAAATAATTATCAGAACTGAAATAAATATTATAGTGTTACATTCCAGTTCCTGGATGTTTTTTTTAGAAACATCATTGCTAGGTATGCAACTCACTGTGTGTGTGTGTGTGTGTGTGTGTGTGTGTGTGTGTGTGTGTGTAGCAACAATACAGCCTGGTGGCCAGGGACTCAGAACTGGAGCCGTTCCAGGTGTGCAAGCTGAACGGACTGGGTGTTCTCCCTTGGAGCCCTCTCAAAGGGTTAGTGCTCTCCCCTGATGTGTCGGGATGACGGGGCTGTCTTCCCTTGTGTCCTGTCTTGTGTCAGATGTAAAACAACTATCATTGTACCCAGTGTCCTTTTCTGGCTTGTGTTTACTTTATTTTTTCTTTAATGTTAAATAAAATGTGTTGTTTATTGTGTGTGTATGTGGGGGTTGGGGGGAGGTGGGGGGGGGGTTAGTTACGTCATCGTTTTCAACACACACACACACGTACACGCACATACACACACACACACACACACACACACACACACACACACAGCGCCGTGAGATCATCTGAGTTATCAATCAGACAGCACTGACTGTCTTATTCTGAAACAGCGTTTCTCAAAGCAAACGCTGTTAATATTATTTAGAACATACCGCTTTCATTGCGTGACAAAAATATAGCCGCTGTGTTTTTAGTACTTTCGTGTTTGTATTCAGGTCAGAGTGTTTTATTTATTTTTTTATTTTTATTTTATTTTTATTTTTTTTACTTAATGGTAATATTTGTGTGTCGGGCTCAACTGTGGGGTGAGAAGCTGAGTGTGTGAGTGAGTGCCGAGCTTTTGAATGCAAGGATAAGATGCAGTCGGATGAATGGATGCGTGTTGCATTGCATCAGTTGTATTGCACTTCATCCTACTGGACTGGACAGGAGTGCTCTGCTCTGCAGTGAATTGCAGTGCATCGTAATACATCGTATTGTATTGTATCGTATTGTACTGCAATACGCGTTGTATGGTATCGCATGCTATTGTACTGAATTGGTTTGCATTCTTTTGTATTGTATTGTACTGTATTGTACTGCACCACATTGCATTGTATTAGTGTATTGTATTATTTATTGTATTGTACATGACTTGCATAGTATTTTGTGGCATCGCCTAGTATCGTATAGTATTGTATTGTACTGTATTGCATTGTAACGCACTATATTAACGCACTGTATTGTATTGTATTCTATTTTAACGCACTGTGTTACATTGCATTGTAACGCACTGAATTACATTGTGTTGTATTTTAACACACTGTTATTGTATTACATTGCATTTTAACTGACTGTACTGTATTGTAAAGCACTGTATTGCACTGTAACGCACTGCATCAAATTGTATTTGAACGCACTATATTGTATTGCACTGTAACGCACTGTATTATACTGCATTGCATTGTAATGTCTGTGCTGTGCTGTCCCAGAGGTTTCCTGACGGGCAAGGTGACCCGGGAGGGGCCACCCAAGGAAGGGCGCCTGGGCTTCTCGGCACTGGATGAGGCCCGCAACCTGGAGTGTGCCCCCTCCTGGTCAGCCATCAACAGCGACAAGAACTGGGCCGTCCTGGGCACACTCCAGAAAATCGCCAAGGCCAAAGGTGAGGAGGAATTTTTTGTTTAATGTCCCGTCACACATATCGGTGACTGAAGACATTTTGTTAAAGTATTTATGAATACATCTGAGTATTATCGGTTAGAAGGGGTGGGAGATGTGGATGAGTGGAGGGTTGGAGGAAACTGGGCAAATGAGGGTAAAAATGTGGGTGGAAGAAAAACAAAACAAACAAAAAAACCCTCTAAATACAGTTACAGGAAATTACTTAAGGACTTCGTAAAAACATCATCGCCAAAGGTGAGAGCGACGGTCAACACTCGTGCATGTGCACCAACGTCATCGTTTAGCTACACTTGTTTTTAGTCCACTACCAGTTTGTATTTGTATTTGTATTTCTTTTTGTCACAGGATTTCTCTGTGTGAAATTTGGGCTGCTCTCCCCAGGGAGAGCGCGTCGCTACACTACAGAGCCACCCATTTTTTTGTATTTTTTTTCCTGCATGCAGTTTTATTTGTTTTTCCTATCGAAGTGGATTTTTCTACAGAATTCTGTCAGGGACAACCCTTTTGTTGCCGTGGGTTCTTTTACGTGCGCTAAGTGCATGCTGCACACTTGACCTCGATTTATCGTCTCATCCGAATGACTAGCGTCCAGACCACCACTCAAGGTCTAGTGGAGGGGGAGAAAATATCGGCGCCTGAGCCGTGATTCGAACCAGCGCGCTCAGATTCTCTCGCTTCCTATGCGGACGCGTTACCTCTAGGCCGTCACTCCACTCAAGACAACTTTTCTCTTTACAAAAAACCCACAAACTTCGCATCAAAATCAAGCCAAAACTTGCAGAGACATCTCCTCAGACAATAAGGCAGTCGACATTTCAATGGAAGTTTCGGAAGTCATGTCACCAGCCAGTCTATCAAATTATGTAATGATCCCTGAGCCGCGGATAAAGGCGCGGTAGGGAGTGAAAGGCTAAAAGGCGCGATAGGGAGTGAAAGGCTAAAAGGCGCGGTAGGGAGTGAAAGGCTAAAAGGCGCGGTAGGGAGTGAAAGGCTAAAAGGCGCGGTAGGGAGTGAAAGGCTAAAAGGCGCGATAGGGAGTGAAAGGCTAAAAGGCGCGGTAGGGAGTGAAAGGTGAAAGGCTAAAAGGCGCGATAGGGAGTGAAAGGCTAAAGGCGCGGTAGGGAGTGAAAGGCTAAAAGGCGCGGTAGGGAGTGAAAGGCTAAAGGCGCGGTAGGGAGTGAAAGGCTAAAAGGCGCGGTAGGGAGTGAAAGGCTAAAAGGCGCGGTTTGGAGTGAAAGGCTTCCTCAATAAAATAAGTTTGGTCTACCAGTGGTGCAGAGCATTCGCACAGGAGGTAAAGCGCGTCAGAAATGTTCATTATTATCATCATCATTAGTAGTAGCAGTAGTAGTATCATCATCATCATCATCACGGATGTATGATTAAACATTACGTGAATCTATGAAATAAACCTGAGTCTCGGTTGTATGTAGGTCTGTGTCTGTGTCTGTCTGCAATTTTGTCAAACGAACTGAACTTGTCAGCAGTAATTATCGAGAACCATTACACTCAGAAAATGCTTCGCTGCCTTTTTTTTTTAATTTCTTTTAATTTTTTTTTTAATTAAACAACGATTAATCGATATAAATGTAATCCTCACCATCCCGTTCCCATGGCGTTTTCCGTTTTTTGTTTGAACCTCATGGGCACAATAGCCGAGTGGTTAAAGCGTTGGACTTTCAATCTGAGGGTCCCGGGTTCAAATCTCGATGGTGCCTGTTGGGTAAAGGGTGGAGATTTTTCCGATCTCCTAGGTCAACATAATTATGTGCACACCTGCCAGTGCCTGAATCCCCTTCGTGTGTAAACGCACGCACATCAAATACGCATGTTAAAGATCCTTTAATCCATGTCAGTGTTCGATGGGGTTATGGAAACAAGAACATACCCAGCATGCACACCCCCGAAAACGGAGTATGGCTGCCTACATGGCGGGGTAAATAAAGAAAAAACACGGTCTTACACGTAAAATGTTCAATATTACATGTTTTTCTGAGTGTGTATGTGTGCGTGCCTGAAATCTGATTGAATGACACAGGAAACGAATGATGAGCGCCCAATGGCAACCGTCAGTCGGCTCTACCCAGGTAGGCAGCCGGCTGTTGTGTACATGACCCCGAGTTTGTAAAGCGCTTAGAGCTTGATCTCCGACCGAGGATAGGCGCTATATAAGTATCTAAATCAATCGATCAATCAATCAAGCCTTGAAGACTGCATCTTGATGATGTATGACTTTGTTCAATGATATGTGTTTTTATTTACTGATTTGTGTGTTCATTGATCCGTGTGTATACTAATCTGGACTGTGCATCTTGATGATGTATGTTGCATGTTGATGATGTATGTTGCATCTTGATGATGTATGTCTTTGTTTATTGATCTATGTGTTGAATTTATTCATTGATCCGTGCGTTTATTTATTGATCTGTGTGTTTATTGGTTTGTCTGTCTGTTTATTTGTTGATCTATCTGTTCGTTCTTTGATTTTGTTTTTAACTTTCTTTAGATAGATCAGTGGCTCTGAGACTTCTTTAGATAGATCAGTCGCCCGGGTGTCTCAGATGGGTTACTACAGAAACCGCTGGTGTCTTTTACCGATTGATTGATTGATGTGTTCAGGTAAGTCAGTGGCCCAGGTATCCCTCAGGTGGCTGCTACAGAAACCTGTGGTGTCTTTGATTGATTGATTGATTGATTGACGTGTACAGGTAAGTCAGTGGCCCAGGTATCCCTCAGGTGGCTGCTACAGAAACCTGTGGTGTCTTCTGTCATCATCGGAGCCACCAAGATGCAGCAGCTGGACGACAACATGGCTGCTGCCAATGGCTGGGAACTGACGGCTGAAGAGGTGTGTGTGTGTGTGTGTGTGTGTGTGTTGTGTGTGTGTGTGTTGCGTGTGTGTTCTCTGTGTCTGTTCTGTGTGTGTGTGTGTCTGTTCTGTGTGTGTGTGTGTGTATGTGTGTGTTCGCGAGCGCGCACGTGCGAGTGTGTGTGTATTTGTGTGTGTTCGTGTATTATGTATATTAGTGTTATATAATATCTATGCT
>JAAQRG010034887.1:0-10212 GCA_011634625.1 Babylonia areolata
GTGTGTGTGTGTGTGTGTGTGTGTGTGTGTGTGTGTGTGTGTGTGTGTGTGTGTGTGTGTGTGTGTGTGTGTGTGTGTGTGTGTGGGTTCATTTATCTATGTGTGAGTGTGTATAAGTGTGTGTGTACATGTGTATATGTGTGTATACGCGTGCTCACATGTGTTTTGTGTGTGCATGCATATGTGTTCCACAAAAAGAAAACAACTCACAATCTGTTTACAGTTGTTGAAGAACTCTGGGTCGTTGATGGGGTCATTGTTGTAGGAGCGCATGACGTTGAAGCGCAACCCCTTCGGGGCCTCGTTGGTCATCTTGACCCCATTCTGCAGGATGGAGACAGGGAAGGTGGTGGAGGGGTAGCTGGTCAGCCACAGGCGGAAGTCAGGATGGGTCTGGTCAGGGTTAAAGTCCTGGTGACCCCAACAACATATACAAATATATTTTCTATTTCATTCATTTTATATAAGTCCATTTATCATTTTCAAAGTGTATTTATGTATGGTAGTCAGTGATGTCCGACTAAAGTTCTGATGATCATAGTTGGACATGACTGACTATCATACATACTATACATTCTGAAAATAACAGATGGGCATAATATAAGAACTTGTTAGAACTGAATTAAGCATAGCTCATTTTGATTCATATTAAACAGACATGTAACATAACTTATTAAGGCATAAGAAAAAAAAAGTGATGAAAGGAGAATATGTAAAAAATCATTATTGTGAAAGTAGAACAGACACACATGATTCTGAATGGAAGAAATAAGCATATCACACATGAGCTTTGCAACAATGATTAACAAGAGAGGCAAGGCCTTCAAGACTCACTTGTGATACACTTAAAAAAAAGAAGAAGTAATTGTTAAAATGTGTTCTGTATTTGTTATTATAAAGCTTCGGGTTAAAAGAAAAAGAAGAAAAAAAAAAAAAAGAAGTCCTAACAGCAGATTCGAACCCCATGTGTTCAGGTGAGAAGAAACTGTCTTATCCATTACACTATCATGGCTCCTTAACTGATGTTCAAAAATATAATATTTAAACATGCTTTTTTTAAAGGGCGATAAATCGATGGCGGTATTCGCAGTGAGAACGCTGTTCAAATCATATTATTCTGGTGTATCTTGGGCATTCAAAAAATCTTTAAGGACAATTAAAAATTCTTTTTAAGTCCGCGGTAAAGGAGACGTGGCTATCGCCGCAATCACACTGCAACATTTAGCCGTTTTCTCTGGATCTAGATAGATGTACAAGTTTAGTTACACCCGGTTGACACGGTTGATCCAATTTCTCTATGTTCATTCTAGTTTTATAGTTTTAAAGTTGATATGAAAATTGAGTATTTTGTTAAACTAATAACATGTAGAGCCAAGCCAAGTACATGTACTTCTAATCGTTGTATGAAGTGGAAAGGATTTTATTTTCAGAAAAGTCAAGACTGGAAATTTTTGCGTTTCATCAATTCTAGGGTATTAACTCTCATGGTTTATTATTTTTAACTGCGAATTCCGACTGATTCTATGGATATCTTTATGGCAGTTTGGGGCATAATCCAGTAAGTGATGAGGCGTTCACAAATCTTTCACTGAATAAATATTTAACGGTCTCCTTCTCCAACTTTCCATCACATGTTATCGTGTATTGTCCATTGAATATAGAATTGAACGGGCAGGTCAACAACTTGAAACAAAATGGCGTCGTTCGCGTTCGCGAGGAATATGAGCACGCGCTTTGAATATCTATAAATATGTGTACGCAATTGATTTTTGCCCATGACCTTCAGGGCTCAGCCAATAGATCTATAAAGTCCACGCGTCGTATTGTTTTTAGTATTTTCCGAAAAAGACCACTTGGGCGAATGAACATAGTGAAAGCCCTGTACACTGAGAGTAAAACACACAAGCTTTTTATGTATTGAGTATAATTTTAAAATGTAATGTTTAAGATGAGAAATATCAGTTTAAAGCAAATTAAGTCCCCTAGCATTAATTACAGATTATTTTCCCTTTTTTACTATCTGCACCAAAACGTTTGCAAAATAAATAAAACTTCCATGCTTAGCAAAAGAAGTTCCTGTTTGAACAAAAAATGATAAAAATGACTGCTCTTGTTGTTGTGTCAGAATATCAGATCAAAGTAGCAAGTTTAGAGAATTAAAAAAATATAAATATAACAGTAAATGCAGTTTGCATATAATTTGGCTTCTTTTTTAATACTTTTTTGTGCCCATCCCAGAGATGCAATATTGTTTTAAACAAGATGACTGGAAAGAACTGAATTTTTCCTATTTTTATGCCTAATTTGGTGTCAACTGACAAAGTATTTGCAGAGAAAATGTCAATGTTAAAGTTTACACGGACACACACACACACACACACACACACACACACACACACACACACACACACACACACACACACACACAGAGAGAGAGAGAGAGAGAGAGAGAGACAACCGAACACCGGGTTAAAACATATACTCACTTTGTTTACACAAGTGAGTCAAAAAGTGTTTGCGTTTGGGATAAATGCCCACTTAATTCTGGTATGTATACATTGTACAATGCTGTATCTTTTGTGTTTTTCCCTCGAAATGTTGGTGTGGCCATTGTCAACAATCATAGTAAAGCACAACATCAAACGTTATTTATATTTGTATTAGTTACATGAAATATGTTACATTTTCATGTGGCCCCACGGGGTTTCCTGGAATAAACACGTCTTGTCTTGTCTTGTCTTGTCTTGTCTTGTCCTGTCCTGTCCTGCCTTGCCTTGCCATGCCTTGCCTTGCCATGTCATGTCTTATCCTGCCCTGCCCTGCCCTGCCCTGCCCTGCCTTGTCCTGTCCTGTCCTGTCCTGCCTTGCCTTGCCTTGCCTTGCCTTGTCCTGTCCTGTCCTGTCCTGCTTTGTCTTGCCATGCCTTGCCCTGTCCTGTCCTGTCCTGCCCTGTCGTGTCCTGCCCTGTCCTGTACTGTCCTGCCTTGCCCTGTCCTGTACTGTCCTGCCTTGCCTTGCCATGCCTTGCCTTGTCCTGTCCTGTCCTGCCCTGCCCTGCCCTGCCCTGCCTTGTCCTGTCCTGCCTTGCCTTGCCTTGCCTTGCCTTGCCTTGCCTTGCCTTGCCTTGTCCTGTCCTGGCCTGTACTGTCCTGGCCTCGCCTGGCCTAACTTTGCCTTGCCCTGCCCTGCCTTGTCCTGTCCTGTCCTGTCCTGTCCTTGCCTTGCCCTGCCTTGCCCTGCCCTGCCCTGCCCTGCCCTGCCCAGCCCTGCCCTGCCCTGCCCCGCCCTGCCCCGTCCTGTCCTGTCCTGTCCTGTCTTGTCTTGTCGTGTCTTGTCGTGTCCTGTCCTCAAACTGTCCTCAAACTACCATCCAGGCAAAGCAAACTGACGGGCCGCAGTGCAGAAGGAAGACCCGGGGAAGGCCAGAGGTCGGTTCCCTCTCCACCAGGAACCTCCGCAGCATAGACAGGGACCACCGGGCCACTGCTGCCCCTGACGCTGCTGTCTGAGCTCCGCCGGACGGTGACGTGGGCGGGTGAGAGGTGGAGGAGGAGGCAGCGGGAGGAGGGGAACCGTCGGTCTGCATCGGTGGTGGTGGTGGTGGTGGTGGTGGTTGTGCTGGTGGTGATCTCGTCAGGGACAGCGCCTCTGGCCCCACGCACAGCGTGAACCTGGTGATGATGATAATGATGATGATGATGATAATGATAGTGATGATAATGATCATGATGACAATAATGATGATGATGATGATGATAGTGATGATAATGATCATGACGACAATGATGATAACGATGATGATGATGATGATGATGATGATGATGATGATGATGATGATAACAGTAATAGTTATAAGAACAATAACAATCATCATAATCACCACCACCACTATCATCATCATAATGATGATGATAATAATGATAATAATGATTATAATGAAAATAACAACAACAACAACGATAACAATAATAATAACAACAACAACAACAATAGTAGTAATCATCGTCATCGTCATCATCATCATTATCATCAGAATGATGACGATAATGATAACGATCATCATAGTGAGAACAACAACAACAACAACAACAACAACAACAGTCTAAATTTCTATAGCGCCTTTCCATGTAAAATATGTTCAATTGCGCTGAACCACGTTAAAAAAACAAACAAACAAAAAAAAACGATGACTAAAACTATCATATAAACACTGAAATGGAAAACGTACACACATGACCATGTGCAGACATTCGACCGAACACTAAAGTATGCTCACACACACACACACACACACACACACACACACACACACACACACACACACACACACACATCCTACACAGCACAACATTCATCATGCGTATCACACAGCACAAAGCCTAAATAATCACAAGATCACAAGATAATTTATTATCCTTAAATGGAGATGCTTGGTGTGGTGACACACAGTTAAATTCTGTATAGTACAAATATAGCATAAGCATGCACATCAACATTTAACGCCTGTACCAAAATACTAATACCAAAATACTAATAACCAAGCATATCACAGTATTCAAAGAAATCAATCCCAATACTTCAAAACCGATCATAGACATCACAATGCCGAAACAATTGTTTCCAGTTTCACTTTCTCAAGGAGGCGTCACTGCGTGAGACAAATCCATATACGCTACACCAAATCTGCTAGGCAGATGCCTGACCAGCGGCATAACTCCAACGCGCTTGTCAGGCCTTGAGTGCATGCTTTTCTATCTGTGGAGGAGGAAGGTGGCAGAATGGTTAAGACGCTCAGCTGCCAATACAGAGAGTCCGTGAGGGTGTGGGTTCGAATCCCGCGCTCGCCCTTTCTCCTAAGTTTGACTGGAAAATCAAACTGAGCGTCTAGTCTTTCGGATGAGACGATAAACCGAGGTCCCGTGTGCAGCACGCACTTGGCGCACTGAAAAAGAACCCATGGCAACGAGAGTGTTGTCCTCAGGCGAAATTACGTAAAATGAAATCCACTTTCATAGGTACACAAATATGTAAGCATGCACTCAAGGCCTGACTAAGCGCGTTGGGTTATGCTGCTGGTCAGGCATCTGCTCAACAGATGTGGTGTAGCGTGTATGGATTTGTCCGAACGCAGTGACGCCTCCTTGAGAAAGTGAAACTGAAACTGAAACTATCTGTGTACCAATCAGAGTGGATTTCTTTTTACCTCATTTTGCCAGAGGACAACCTCTCGTTGCCTTGGGTTATTTGTGTGTTGTTGTTTTTTTCAACGCACGAATTGCGTGCTGCACACGGGACCTCGGTTTATCGTCTCATCCGAAAGACTAGACGCTCAGTTTGATTTTCCAGTCAAACTTGGGAGAAAGGGCGAGAGCGGGATTCGAACCCACACCCTCACGGATTCTGTATTGGTAGCTGAGTGTCTTAACCATTCTGCCACCTTCCTCCTGTAATAATAACGAAATAATAGACATCTAAAACCACAATACACCCTCTCACAAAACATCTCAGCAACATATACAGAACACATCAAAACCAATCACAATTATACTGAAAACGAACCCCAGTACCTGCCACTTAGTCCAAGGCGTTGGGTGTCTCTACTGGGCTGAATGGTCACCGGGTAAGAGTCTGCAAAATACACCACAATTCTGTTATTGTTTTTTTTTTTTTTTCAAGATCCCGGCGAAATGATTCAGCAACACGCCGTGTGCATATTGAAAGAAAGAGACGCAACTCTCATTGACAAAGAAAATGCAAATTAGACCCGATGCGGCGTTCAGGTCTCCAGAGCCAACCAAAATACTGCATAAAAAAACCCATTCAAATAGAATGAAATATAATATATCAACAACAACAACAACAACAAAAATAGATAAATAATGTCGGATACAATCATACTAAAATACACGTAACAGGCCAGTAATGAGACTCACAAATACTTAAGATGCAAAAAGTTAACCTAAAAGACAAATGACAGGCAAATGATGAAAGCAAAAGATACACAACACGCAAATAATCAAACTAAAATACACATAACAGGCAAACAGTGAAGCTAAAAGATACGTAACAGGCAGATAGCCAGACTAAAAGGCACACACGCAAATAATTAAACTTAAAGACACACAATAGATAAATAATCAAAGACAAATAATCAAACTAAAAGATGATGATGATGATGATGATGGACACTTATACAGCGCCGACGGACGCAATAGCCGAGTGGTTAAAGCGTTGGACTTTCAATCTGAGGGTCCCGGGTTCGAATCACAGTGACGGCGCCTGGTGGGTAAAGGGTGGAGATTTTTACGATCTCCCAGGTCAACATATGTCCAGACCTGCTAGTGCCTGAACCCCCTTCGTGTGTATGTGCAAGCAGAAGATCAAATACGCACGTTAAAGATCCTGTTATCCATGTCAGCGTTCGGTGGGTTATGGAAACAAGAACATACCCAGCATGCACACCCCCGAAAACGGAGTATGGCTGCCTACATGGCGGGGTAAAATCGGTCATACACGTAAAAGCCCACTCGTGTGCATACGAGTGAACGCAGAAGAAGAAGAAGAAGAAGAAGAAGATACAGCGCCTCTCCTCGGTCGGAGACTAAGCTCTACTAAGCCCTTGACAAACACTGAGTCATTTTGTACAACAGGCTATGCCTGCACATGGGGTTGAGCTGACTCACAGCAAGCAGCCATTGGGGCGCTCATCATTCGTTTCCTGTGTCATTCAATTAGGTTTCGGTCACGCAGACATGCACACCCGTACATGCATGTAACTGGCAAAATGAATAAGATAACTGAGTAGATGAAATGATACCAATAAATAGATAGATAGATAAATAAATAAATAAAGGAATGGACCTCACGTACAGGTATGTAACAGACAAAATTAATAAGATAACTTAGCAGATTCTTCTTCTTCTTCTTCTTCTTCTTCTTCTTCGTCTTCGTCTTCAGCGTTCCCAGGCCATGTTCAGGTCAGACCAGAGTAGGTTCCGAAGTTCACAATCCGCTGGAGCTCTGTAGCGGCCGTTCCCCACAACTTGTCCTGGAGCGCTGCGGGATTGGGCCAGATCTGGCGCCTCAGCTGTTTGTGTAACTGAGTAGATGAAATGAGACTATACAAAAAAAAAAAAAAAAAGGCAAAACAAAAGACTGGACCTAAGCATGCACACACACACAACCCCCCCCCCCTCCTCCGCCCCCCTCTGCCACTCCCCGCCACCCCTGTGGTGGTTCGTCCGTCGGGATCGACGAGGACCATCTAGTCATCCTGGGGGTGGGTAGGTTGGGCTCTGTGGGTGCGCAGATGACTGGTCAGGCCAATCCGCGCCCGGAAGGTTCTGACGTAGTGTGGACAGGGGATGGTGGCGGCTGTCGGGGACTTGCTGGCACTGCTTTTCCTGGCCTGTCTGCGTTGCTCTGCTGCAGCGATTCTGTTGGCCTCACAGTGGACAGCTGAACGCCACTTTGGTCTGTCCATTGCATTCAGCTCCCATGTGTCGTGGCTGATGTTGAAGACCTTCAACACACAAACCTACACACACAAACAACACTGACGAACGAACACACCACCTGAGGCCAGACGGGCACTGCAGTCGGCGAAGAAGATGGTTGCCAGGGCAGACATCCACCCTAGGGACTCCGTCTCCGAGGCCCCGGACAGAACCAGCACGGACCTCTCCTGAACCACCTCGAAGGCGAAGGGGCGTGTCCTGGAGCGGCAAGGTCGCACGTTGGTCACGTGCTCCAACACGAAGGTCAGGCGGTCGGCACCGCGGCCTTGACCTTGGGGGCGGGCGGTGAAGAGGTCAAGCTTGGCCGTGGGGGTGCCGGTGGTGAGGTCGGCCATCTTGGTCACCGCCACCCACTTCCTTCTCCACGACTGCAAGAGGATGAGGAGAGGGGAAAGGGGGGGGGGGGGTGAATTTGCCTTTGTCGTCATGGTTACCATGACATACAGAAAAATGAGAGCTGTATATAAATGGTTTCTCCATTGCAATGGGAAGTGACAAGTCACTTTCAGCTTTGTCTTTCCTGAAGGACTATGATTCTCAAACTAGGAGGCAAAAATTGCACTGGCTCTTAGTGCAGCAGCCTTGGGTGTGTGTGTGTGTATGTGTGTGTGTGTTGGGGTGGGGGGTGGGGGGTGGGGGGGGGCTAGTTGGCCTTTGGGAACCATACCCAATGCCGCACTGTCCTAAAACCCTCTTGGCCGAGAGAGTGGGGATGTTACTTGGGCAAGACATTCCACTGTTTTGCATCCTCTGCGGTTCTGATGGTCATAGTTGGATACGACTATCATACATTTCGTTGATGACATTGCCATTGTGTTGTGTGTTTTCATCGTTATCGTTAATGGTACTGTCATTGTGTGTCGTCATCGTTATCATTACTGGTATATTGTCATTGTGTGTCGTCATCGTCATCGTTGATGGTACTGTCATTGTGTGTCGTCATCGTTGATAGTACTATCATTGTGTGTCATCATCGTCATCGTTGATGGCACTGTCATTATGTGTCGTCATTGTTGATGGCACTGTCATTATGTGTCGTCATTGTCGATGGCACTGTCATTGTGTGTCGTCATCGTCATCGTTGATGGTACTGTCATTGAGAGAGACAGACAGACAGACAGAGAGACGCACACACACTGAAAGAGAGAGACAGAGACATAGACAGACAGAAAGACAGACAGACAGAGAGAGACGAAACGAAACGAAAGGAAAGAAACGAAATTTTACAAGGGTAATGAGATAAGCAAAACATATGTGTTGTTTTTTTTTCACCTAGCCCTGGCGTATATAAAATATTTTTTTAAGGAGAAAAGAGAGATGTGGGGGATAGGTCTACATCAGAGAGAGAGAAATACAGAGAGACAGAGACAGAGAGACAGAGATGGACAGACAGACAGACAGAGACAGAGAGAGGCATACCTTTAACTTTCGTCCTTTAATGCAGGCAGGCTGTTTGACGTCCAGATATCCAGACTTCTGAGTGATGGCTTTGAAATCTGCCATGATGCCACGTGCTTCCGGTACCGGGGTCTATAAATAGATCACTGTCTGTGCCACAGTTTATTGTATAACTGGGGTCTATGTATACACCATAGAAGGAGTTAAAGGCCGAAACACTTGACTGAGGGGGGTGGGGGATCGGGGGGGATTCTTCTCTGAAGACCTTGTACTGTCCAGCTCTCCCTAGAGTTTCTTATAACATAGTCTTTGCCATACACTGTATTGTATAATCACGGATCTGTGTATGCACCATAGTCTGTGCCATACACTGTATTGTATAACTGGAGACTATGTATACACCATAGTCTGTGCCATACACTTTATTGTATAATCTGGGTCCATGTATACACCATAGTCTGTGTCATGCTCTTTATTGCATAATCTGGGTCTATGTATGCATCACTGTGCCATACACTTTATTGTGTAGTCAGAGTCTATGTACACATCACTGTGCATTGCACGTTGTTGTATAATCACGGTCTATGTATAAATCGCTATGGCACACACACTATTGCAAAATCAGGGGTCAATGTATACACCATAGTCTGTGCTCACACACTTTATTGTAGAAACAGGGTATAGAATTATATACACATCACTCAGTGTGCCATACACATTTTATTGTTGAATCGAGGTCTACGCACACATCACTTTGTCGCTGAACTTTTCTTTATTCGTCTTTTATAACTGTTATCGTCATTATTGTTAACACCTTCAACTTTCCTCCGTTGAAATCACACAAATAAAACTGGTGTCGTGTAGGCTACGCCAATCTGAACGAACAGAGTTGTCAAAATTTTTTTTTTTTTTAATAAATAAAAAATAAAAAACCGACAGCCTGAACCATGCCAGACCTGAAGTGCAGACGAATCTGTGACAGACCTGACTGCAAAGCGAGTGAGGTGATGCTGAATTGTGCTGTTTGTCTGACACCACCAGCTGCCAGCTAGCGGAGCTGAAGCCACGAGTGTGGCCCTTGTCCTCATGCACGGAGCACACAGCTGCAACGTTCCTCCTCTTTTTTTCTTCTTCTTCTTCGTTCGTGGGCTGCAACTCCCACGTTCACTCGTATGTACATGAGTGGGCTGTTACGTGTATCACCGTTTTTTACCCCCGCCATGTAGGCAGCCATACTCCGTTTTCGGGAGTGTGCATGCTGGGTATGTTCTTGTTTCCATAACCCACCGAACGCTGA
>JAAQRG010034895.1:0-10863 GCA_011634625.1 Babylonia areolata
ATGTTAGGTCATCAGCAGTCCTCAGAGAACCATGGATGTCAGGTCATCAGCAGTCCTCAGAGAACCATCCATGTTAGGTCATCAGCAGTCCTCAGAGAACCATCCATGTTAGGTCATCAACAGTCCTCAGAGAACCATGGATGTTAGGTCATCAGCAGTCCTCAGAGAACCATGGATGTTAGGTCATCAGCAGTCCTCAGAGAACCATCCATGTTAGGTCATCAGCAGTCCTCAGAGAACTATGGATGTTAGGATATCAGCAGTCCTCAGAGAACCATGGATGTTAGGTCATCAGCAGTCCTCAGAGAACCATGGATGTCAGGTCATCAGCAGTCCTCAGAGAACTATGGATGTTAGGTCATCAGCAGTCCTCAGAGAACCATGGATGTCAGGTCATCAGCAGTCCTCAGAGAACCATCCATGTTAGGTCATCAGCAGTCCTCAGAGAACCATCCATGTTAGGTCATCAGCAGTCCTCAGAGAACCATCCATGTTAGGTCATCAGCAATCCTCAGAGAACCATCCATGTTAGGTCATCAACAGTCCTCAGAGAACCATTCATGTTAGGTCATCAACAGTCCTCAGAGAACCATCCATGTTAGGTCATCAGCAGTCCTCAGAGAACCATCCATGTTAGGTCATCAGCAGTCCTCAGAGAACCATGGATGTTAGGTCATCAGCAGTCCTCAGAGAACCATGGATGTTGGGTCCTCAGCAGTCCTCAGAGAACCATCCATGTTAGGTCATCAGCAGTCCTCAGAGAACCATGGATGTCAGGTCATCAGCAGTCCTCAGAGAACGATCCATGTTAGGTCATCAGCAGTCCTCAGAGAACCATCCATGTTAGGTCATCAGCAGTCCTCAGAGAACCATGGATGTTAGGTCATCAGCAGTCCTCAGAGAACCATGGATGTTAGGTCATCAGCAGTCCTCAGAGAACCATGGATGTCAGGTCCTCAGCAGTCCTCAGAGAACCATCCATGTTAGGTCATCAGCAGTCCTCAGAGAACCATGGATGTCAGGTCATCAGCAGTCCTCAGAGAACGATCCATGTTAGGTCATCAGCAGTCCTCAGAGAACCATCCATGTTAGGTCATCAGCAGTCCTCAGAGAACCATGGATGTTAGGTCATCAGCAGTCCTCAGAGAACCATGGATGTTAGGTCATCAGCAGTCCTCAGAAAACCATGGATGTTAGGTCATCAGCAGTCCTCAGAGAACCATGGATGTTATGTCATCAGCAGTCCTCAGAGAACCATGGATGTTATGTCATCAGCAGTCCTCAACCATCCATGTCAGGTCAGCAGCAGTCCTCAGAGAACCATCCATGTCAGGTCATCAGCAGTCCTCAACCATCCATGTCAGGTCATAAGCAGTCCTCAGAGAACCATTCATGTTAGGTCATCAGCAGTCCTCAGAGAACCATCCCTGTTAGGTCATCAACAGTCCTCAGAGAACCATGGATTTTAGGTCATCAGCAGTCCTCAGAGAACCATGGATTTTAGGTCATCAGCAGTCCTCAGAGAACCATGGATTTTAGGTCATCAGCAGTCCTCAGAGAACCATGGATGTTAGGTCATCAGCAGTCCTCAGAGAACCATGGATTTTAGGTCGTCAGCAGTCCTCAGAGAACCATCCATGTTATCTCTTTAAAAAATACTTGTCATAAAACTCAAATAGAGCTGTTGTCACAGGCTCAAGGCAATGTGAGTGTGTGTGATGGGTGAGTAGAGAGAATGGGGGTGTGTAGATGGATGGTGGTGGTGTGGTTCAAAAGGGAGAATGACCCGATTTTTACCCCTTTTACCTTTTCTATCCAAAACTTTATTTTACAATTTTTACAAAATCTATGGCATGCAAATTACAATTATGCTCCTATTTACATGTATGTATTTCAAGTGAAAATTGCTATTATCTCAGCTGTTTAATCATGTGAATGTGTGTGTGTGTGTGTGTGTGTGTGTGTGTGTGTGTGTGTGTGTGTGTACTGGAGTGTAACAGTTGCAGTATTGAGAGTATGTCATTTTGTGTTTTGTGCATTGTGTCTTTATAACATTAATGATTCTGTTTTAAGTTTCTACTACTTTTTATGTGCTTTCTCTTTTCACTTTAGGTACTGGATTGTAAAACGCTTTGAGCTTGCTCATGCTTGAATCATAGGGCAATATAAAAATAAAATATTATTATTATAAAAATATTATAATTACTAGGTGGCCAGCACACACATGCCCCAGATGGAGGCCTGACATGAACAGTTCCCTGTGGGCTGCTAATGCTGACACTGTGACAGACAGCACCGGGTGTGGCTGTGTGTCGGGTGGTGTGGGAGAGGGGGAGGTTGGGGGGGGCAGCATGGGGTTAGCACCACTGCAACAGCACACAAGACAGAAGAAACAACAACAATAACAACCAAAAAACAAAAGAAGAAGAAGGAATACATGAAAGCTCACCAAAGGAATGGTCCCGGATGGCTTTCAAGCGAAGGTACTGAGCAGGGCGACCTTCGATGGTCAGAGTTCCTTTCAGCTCCCCCCACTGTTCGTAGTGGGTCTGGTGGAGGCTGGGGAAGACATCAGACAGAGAAATGATGACAAACAATATTCATACAACACTGTAGGGAAACAAGGTGCCCCCACTGTTCACAGTGAGTCTGGTGAAGACAGAGAAATGATGACAAACAGTATTCATACAGCACTGTAGGGAAACAAGGTGTTCCACTGTTCACAGTGAGTCTGGTGAAGACAGAGAAATGATGGCAAACAGTATTCATACAGCACTGTAGGGAAACAAGGTGTTCCACTGTTCACAGTGAGTCTGGTGAAGACAGAGAAATGATGACAAACAGTATTCATACAGCACTGTAGGGAAACAAGGTGCCCCCACTGTTCGTAGTGAGTCTGGTGAAGACAGAGAAATGATGACAAACAGTATTCATACAGCACTGTAGGGAAACAAGGTGCCCCCACTGTTCACAGTGAGTCTGGTGAAGACAGAGAAATGATGACAAACAGTATTCATACAGCACTGTAGGGAAACAAGGTGTTCCACTGTTCACAGTGAGTCTGGTGAAGACAGAGAAATGATGGCAAACAGTATTCATACAGCACTGTAGGGAAACAAGGTGTTCCACTGTTCACAGTGAGTCTGGTGAAGACAGAGAAATGATGACAAACAGTATTCATACAGCACTGTAGGGAAACAAGGTGCCCCCACTGTTCGTAGTGAGTCTGGTGAAGACAGAGAAATGATGACAAACAGTATTCATACAGCACTGTAGGGAAACAAGGTGCCCCCACTGTTCACAGTGAGTCTGGTGAAGACAGAGAAATGATGACAAACAGTATTCATACAGCACTGTAGGGAAACAAGGTGTTCCCACTGTTCATAGTGAGTCTGGTGAAGACAGAGAAATGATGACAAACAGTATTCATACAGCACTGTAGGGAAACAAGGTGTTCCACTGTTCACAGTGAGTCTGGTGAAGACAGAGAAATGATGACACGACAAACAGTATTCATACAGCACTGTAGGGAAACAAGGTGAAATAAAGACAAGGCCAGGTACATCCAACAGTAAATTATATATAATGAGAAGAATGTAATAACAATGATAATAACAACAACAATAATAATAATTATCATTATTATTATTATCATTATTATTATAATGATATATCTATATAGCACTGAATCTTGTGCAGAGACAAATCAAAGCACTTTCCCACCAGCCATTCACACCTAAGTATAACACATTGTGGAGGAGGAAAGACCAGACTGATCAACACATGTCAACACAATGCCAGAACAGCTGTAGCTGGAGAGGAGAGGAGGAAGCCATTCAGGAAAGACCAGACTGACGAACACATGTCAACACAATGCCAGAACAGCTGTAGCTGGAGAGGAGAGAGCCATTCAGGAAAGACCAGACTGATCAACACATGTCAACACAATGCCAGAACAGCTGTAGCTGGAGAGGAGAGAGCCATTCAGGAAAGACCAGACTGACGAACACATGTCAACACAATGCCAGAACAGCTGTAGCTGGAGGGGAGAGGAGAGAGCCATTCAGGAAAGACCAGACTGATCAACACATGTCAACACAATGCCAGAACAGCTGTAGCTGGAGGGGAGAGGAGAGAGCCATTCAGGAAAGACCAGACTGACGAACACATGTCAACACAATGCCAGAACAGCTGTAGCTGGAGGGGAGAGGAGAGAGCCATTCAGGAAAGACCAGACTGACGAACACATGTCAACACAATGCCAGAACAGCTGTAGCTGGAGGGGAGAGGAGAGAGCCATTCAGGAAAGACCAGACTGACGAACACATGTCAACACAATGCCAGAACAGCTGTAGCTGGAGGGGAGAGGAGGAAGCCATTCAGGAAAGACCAGGTCCAGAGACAGAGAGAGGCTGGAAGATGACTGTGGGCTGTTTGTCATCTGGGAACGCCAAACACTTAAACAATTATTTCCTTTAAATTTCACATCTTCATCAGACTAAGCTGCCCAACTCGCATAAAAAAAACACGAAGTTTGAGTGATTCGTTTTTTATCAGTCTTGTTATATTTTAAGAGTATTACTGAAAGATTACCAGAATAAGTATGAACAAAAACCTCCAAACACAAAAAACCTCATAGCAAGTATCGACACCGGGGGCTTCCTTTGTCTGTCTGTCTGTCTGTCTGTCTGTCTGTCAGCACAGAACACTGAAACAGCATGAAAAGTACTGCTGCTGTTTCTGTCGTCTCCTTACTGCTGCAGCAGAGGTTGTCAACATGAAATATTTTATAGTGAAAAATGAACTCAAAATACAGTTGCAACAGGCTTTTAGAATTTGAAAACAAAAATTTTTCTCAGCTACAAATTTGCTCCAATTATAACATCACAAACAGCTTCAGATTCCATTTCTTCACAGGGGACTGACCCATACACACTGCAACACATCTGCTGCACGAACAAGAGAGGCAGAGGCAGAGACAGAGACAGAAGTAGCAGACACCTGACCATCACAAACACCATGTATGGTCCGGCCCTGAACGCCGACCCTACCAGTGAAAACACTGACATCAAATGAAATAAGATAAATAAGCACGACAGACAGATTAGTAAATGAAATAAAATACAGTCAAAATAACAGACACATAAAAGGCGAATGACTGATGAAACAGAATAAAAATGACCCACACCCATGGGTCAGTTGTGAATCCCAGCAATGCTCCATCACAGAGCAGCATCAATCTGAAAGAAGAGAAAAACACATGGAGCGAAAACACAGAATCCCTATCCCTCATTCTGTGGCAGAGTCTAAAGGAATCTGTCTTTCATTCCACACAACAAAATGTCAATATCTACCTCTGAAGCTTTTCAAAGTAGTCCTTGGTCCAGGTTTCCCTGGCGATAGCGTCACCGAGGAGAGATGCCGAGAGATCCGAGTCGTAGTTGAAGGGAGGAGCAAAGGCGTCCCACCTTGACACAAACACCATTCACATCCACTTTTTTCCCTCACACCTATCTGACTGAGCAAAATTCTATATATTTGTGCATGTGTATACCAATAAAGATCATGCGCACACACGCACACATACGTGCGCACACGCGCGCGCACACACACACACGCATATTCACTCAGGCATATGAACTCACATTTTCACATTCATGCACACACACATGCATGTACCCTCACACACACACACAAAAAAAACCCCTAAAAAAACCACTGGTGTGTGGACATGTACACCTGTATAGACAGGTGGATGTGTGCATGCATGCAGATGTGTTGGTGACTGTGTTGGTGTCTGCAGTGCATGTATACAGATAACAGTGAAAAAGAGGCTGAGTGGATTCATGGCAGCATCGTGCCTGTGTTTGTATACATCTGTCTGCAAACTTTGCAAACTGTGTATTGGCTCTTGGCATGGCTGGTCAGTAGTTCTATTTCTGATCCAGCGTTCACCAGTGATCAGGGTTGGAGGCCCTGTTTCAGCATGATGTTGTGTCCTTGGGAAAGGTGCATTACCCTGATGTTCCTCACTCCACCAGGTGTCAAGGGCTACCTGACTTCAGTTACGTGTCAAGGGCTACCTGACTTCAGTTAGGTGTCAAGGGGTAGCTGACTTCAGTTAGGTGACAAGGGCTACCTGATTTCAGTTAGGTGTCAAGGGCTACCTGATTTCAGTTACGTGTCAAGGGCTACCTGACTTCAGTTAGGTGTCAAGGGGTAGCTGACTTCAGTTAGGTGACAAGGGCTACCTGATTTCAGTTAGGTGTCAAGGGCTACCTGATTTCAGTTACGTGTCAAGGGCTACCTGACTTCAGTTAGGTGTCAAGGGGTAGCTGACTTCAGTTAGGTGACAAGGGCTACCTGATTTCAGTTAGGTGTCAAGGGCTACCTGATTTCAGTTACGTGTCAAGGGCTACCTGACTTCAGTTAGGTGTCAAGGGGTAGCTGACTTCAGTTAGGTGACAAGGGCTACCTGATTTCAGTTAGGTGTCAAGGGCTACCTGATTTCAGTTACGTGTCAAGGGCTACCTGACTTCAGTTAGGTGTCAAGGGGTAGCTGACTTCAGTTAGGTGACAAGGGCTACCTGATTTCAGTTAGGTGTCAAGGGCTACCTGATTTCAGTTACGTGTCAAGGGCTACCTGACTTCAGTTAGGTGTCAAGGGGTAGCTGACTTCAGTTAGGTGACAAGGGCTACCTGATTTCAGTTAGGTGTCAAGGGCTACCTGATTTCAGTTACGTGTCAAGGGCTACCTGACTTCAGTTACGTGTCAAGGGCTACCTGACTTCAGTTAGGTGTCAAGGGGTAGCTGACTTCAGTTAGGTGTCAAGGGCTACCTGATTTCAGTTAGGTGTCAAGGGCTACCTGATTTCAGTTAGGTGTCAAGGGCTACCTGATTTCAGTTAGGTGTCAAGGGATACCTGACTTCAGTTACGTGTCAAGGGCTACCTGACTTCAGTTAGGTGTCAAGGCTGACTTCAGTTAAGGAAGGTTAGAACAGCAGCAGGAGAGGACTGGGCCCTGCCTTCCTATGCCAAGCCCTGGACACAGTGGACATGAATTCACTGCCTTCCTATGCCAAGCCCTGGACACAGTGGACATGAATTCATTGCCTTCTTATGCCAAACCCTGGACACAGTGGACATGAATTCACTGCCTTCCTATGCCAAGCCCTGGACACAGTGGACATGAATTCATTGCCTTCCTATGCCAAGCCCTGGACACAGTGGACATGAATTCATTGCCTTCCTATGCCAAGCCCTGGACACAGTGGACATGAATTCATTGCCTTCCTATGCCCAGCCCTGGACACAGTGGACATGAATTCACCATCTTCTTATGCCAAGCCCTGGACACATTGGATATGAATTCATTGCCTTCTTATGCCCAGCCCTGGACACAGTGGATAGGAATTCACTGCCTTCTTATGCCAAGCCCTGGACACAGTGGACATGAATTCACCATCTTCTTATGCCAAGCCCTGGACACAGTGGACATGAATTCGCTGCCTTCCTGTGCCAAGCCCTGGACACAGTGGACATGAATTCATTGCCTTCTTATGCCAAGCCCTGGATACAGTGGACATGAATTCATTGCCTTCTTATGCCCAGCCCTGGACACAGTGGACATGAATTCACCGCCTTCTTATGTCCAGCCCTGGACACAGTGGACAAGAATTCACCACCCTCTTAGATGAGTTAAAGTGTATTGCTCTTCGACAATACGTGAGGGCTGGGTGGTGTTTATTCCAACCCTCCTGTTTTAAAGCAAATCCCTATTTCATCAGTGATATGATTGATGCCTACTCCACTCCCACCCCCACACCCCATTCACTCTCTTCCCATCATGAGTGTGTGTGTGTGTGTGTTTATGCGTGTGTGTGTGAGTGTGAGTGTGTGTTGAAATGAGTGAACGTGTTTGTGTCTGATTCACATTGTAGTGAACACACAGTAAAACAATAAGAAGAAGGACCTCCTATCTTTTAACCTTTTTTTATGCACCTGTTTGATAAGGAAACAGAAGTCTGTGTAAGAAAATACTTACTGAAAAGAGAATGAGGTATCAACAAATTTGTCAGGCCTGTTGTCAAGGCTGTTGCATGGGCCCACCCTGAAAGCAAGAATACACATTTCAGTGTTGGTGTTACCATGGGCCCACCCTGTTACCATGAGCCCACCCTGTTACCATGGGCCTACTCTGTTACCATGGGCCCACCCTGAAAGCAAGAATACACATTTCAGTGTTGGTGTTACCATGGGCCTACCCTGTTATCATGGGCCCACCCTGAAAGCAAGAATACACATTTCAGTGTTGGTGTTACCATGGGCCCACCCTGTTACCATGAGCCCACCCTGTTACCATGGGCCTACTCAGTTACCATGGGCCCACCCAGAAAGCAAGAATACACATTTCAGTGCTGGTGTTACCATGGGCCCGCCCTGTTACCATGAGCCCACCCTGTTACCATGGGCCTACTCTGTTACCATGGGCCCACCCTGAAAGCAAGAATACACATTTCAGTGTTGGTGTTATCATGGGCCCACCCTGTTATCATGGGCCTACTCTGTTACCATGGGCCCACCCTGAAAGCAAGAATACACATTTCAGTGTTGGTGTTACCATGGGCCCACCCTGGGCCCATCTGTTACCATGGGCCCACCCTGTTACCATGGGCCCACCCTGTTACCATGGGCCCACCCTGTTACCATGAGTCCACCCTGAAAGCAAGAATACACATCTCAGTGTTGGTGTTACCATGGGCCCACCCTGTTACCATGGGCCCACCCTGTTACCATGGGCCCACCCTGAAAGCAAGAATACACATTTCAGTGTTGGTGTTACCATGAGTCCACCCTGTTACCATGGGCCCACCCTGAAAGCAAGAATACACATCTCAGTGTTGGTGTTACCATGGGCCTTTCTCTACTAAACCTCTACCTTGACCTGACTGCTGTGGAATCAGATGGGGACACAGCCCCTACCTTGACCTGACTGCTGTGCAATCAGATGGGGACACAGCCCCTACCTTGACCTGACTGCTGTGGAATCAGATGGGGACACAGCCCCTACCTTGACCTGACTGCTGTGCAATCAGATGGGGACACACAGCCCCTACCTTGACCTGACTGCTGTGGAATCAGATGGGGACACACAGCCCCTACCTTGACCTGACTGCTGTGGAATCAGGGGACACACAGCCCCTACCTTGACCTGACTTCTGTGGAATCAGATGGGGACACAGCCCCTACCTTGACTTGACAGCTGTGCAATCAGATGGGGACACACAGCCCCTACCTTGACCTGACTGCTGTGGAATCAGATGGGGACACAGCCCCTACCTTGACCTGACTGCTGTGGAATCAGATGGGGACACACAGCCCCTACCTTGACTTGACAGCTGTGGAATCTGATGGGGACACAGCCCCTACCCTGACCTGACTGCTGTGGAATCAGATGGGGACACACAGCCCCTACCTTGAACTGACTGCTGTGGAATCAGGGGACACACAGCCCCTACCTTGACCTGACTGCTGTGGAATCAGATGGGGACACACAGCCCCTATCTTGACCTGACTGCTGTGGAATCAGATGGGGACACACAGCCCCTACCTTGAACTGACTGCTGTGGAATCAGGGGACACACAGCCCCTACCTTGACCTGACTGCTGTGGAATCAGATGGGGACACACAGCCCCTATCTTGACCTGACTGCTGTGGAATCAGATGGGGACACACAGCCCCTACCTTGAACTGACTGCTGTGGAATCAGGGGACACACAGCCCCTACCTTGACCTGACTGCTGTGGAATCAGATGGGGACACACAGCCCCTATCTTGACCTGACTGCTGTGGAATCAGATGGGGACACACAGCCCCTACCTTGAACTGACTGCTGTGGAATCAGGGGACACACAGCCCCTACCTTGACCTGACTGCTGTGGAATCAGATGGGGACACACAGCCCCTATCTTGACCTGACTGCTGTGGAATCAGATGGGGACACACAGCCCCTACCTTGACCTGACTGCTGTGGAATCAGATGGGGACACACAGCCCCTACCTTGACTTGACTGCTGTGCAATCAGATGGGGGACACAGCCCCTACCTTGACCTGACTGCTGTGCAATCAGATGGGGGACACAGCCCCTACCTTGACCTGACTGCTGTGGAATCAGATGGGGGACACACAGCCCCTACCTTGACCTGACTGCTGTGGAATCAGATGGGGACACACAGCCCCTACCTTGACCTGGCTGCTGTGGAATCAGATGGGGACACACAGCCCCTACCTCGACCTGACTGCTGTGGAATCAGGGGACACACAGCCCTACCTTGACCTGACTGCTGTGGAATCAGATGGGGGACACACAGCCCCTACCTTGACCTGACTGCTGTGCAATCAGATGGGGACACACAGCCCCTACCTTGACCTGACTCCTGTGGAATCAGATGGGGACAAAATCCAGGGCCATCTACTTTATGGATACTTCTTTGAGAGTATTGCTCAATTCTCCGACAAACTCTACACATGTCTGTATCTCTCAGCGTGGTTGATGCAAGGACATCATGAGAGCACAGCCTTGCCAAGTGGTCCCAAACCTAAATGGACCCATACAGCAGACTCTTCATCACTCCAATCATCATCTAGCATCATCAAAATACAGAAAATAAAATGCCCCAATTTTACAGCATCCCCCACACATTCACATCACTTCTGAAGTATTGCTGGACTTTTTTTTGTTTTCCTCTTTTGTGACATATCTCTTTTCTTGTTTCTCCAAACAAACGGAAAAAATGTATCAAAGGAAAATGCTGAACTTCTATAACAAAAATAAATAACTGAATAAATAAATGAATATG
>JAAQRG010034902.1:0-10837 GCA_011634625.1 Babylonia areolata
CCCAGAGGTTCACAGAGCACAAAAGCGTTACATGACTGTGATAGATAGACAGCCTGTTGTGCAATTGACCCCGAGTTTCCAAAGCGCTTAGAGCTTGGTCTCCAACGAGGATAGGCGCTGTACAAGTGTCCATGTCAACTCAAATCAAATCAAATCGTAGAGGACCAGAAGTAAGCACTGCGCACATACAAACACCATTACTGACCTGGCGGCAAACTTGTATGGTTCTCTTTAACATGTTTGGCAGCTGGAAAATTGCAATTCATATTGTGTCTTCTTGACCCTCAACTTATTTTACTTTCACATATTTTTTTCCTGTATTCCATACCAGTTCAAGTGTTTTTAGTTGTTGTTTTTCTTCAGAATCGCAGCCAGTTAAATAGAAAGTGGCCATTTTAGATCACGGTTATAAGCTTAGCAGGATGTGTTTCATTTATCGGTTGAAAAGGTACGCTGATGTTTCGTTGAATACAGTTTGTTTAAAACAACATGACGAAGCAACGGGTTTTAGGAAATACACATAATAAAATGCACAATCAGCAATAAGTGAACTTTTCTTTTTACTGTAAGATAATGAAATGTAATGAAAACGACACCTGTACAGAAATTCCACTAGTTCGGGTGGGATTTTGTTTCTCCATTCAAAAGACGATTAAAATATATATCAACAACGGTAGCAACAACAGCCGAACAGAAAATGTACTTGAAGCTATAATGATACAGATATAAATGTAAAATTTTACGTTTATAAAAAGAAAAGAAAAAGAAAAACAATACACGCTAACAAAATGCGCACGATATATCGAAGGCAAATGTCTTAAAAAAAAAAAAAAAAAGAAAGAAAAAAAAAAAAAAGACATTCACAAACACGACAAAAACACGGCATTCACGAACACGACGAAAGCATTGCATTCATAAATATAACCAAAGCGTGGCAATCACAAACACTACGAAAGCATGTATTCACGAACACAGCCAAAGCATGACATTCGCAAACACGACAAAAGCATAGCATTAACAATACGACGAAAGCATAGCATTCACATACACCACCAAAGTATGACATTCACAAACACCACCAAAGCATGACATTACATACACCACCAAAGTATGACATTCACAAACACCACCAAAGTATGACATTCACAAACACCACCAAAGTATGACATTCACAAACACCACCAAAGTATGACATCCACAAACACCACCAAAGTATGACATTCACAAACACCACCAAAGCATGACATTCACAAACACCACCAAAGCATGACATTCACAAACACCACCAAAGTATGACATTCACAAACACCACCAAAGTATGACATTCACAAACACCTACCAAAGCATGACATTCACAAACACCACCAAGCGACATTCACAACACCACCAAAGTATGACATTCACAAACACCACCAAAGCATGACATTCACAAACACCACCAAAGCATGACATTCACAAACACCACCAAAGTATGACATTCACAAACACCACCAAAGTATGACATTCACAAACACCACCAAAGTATGACATCCACAAACACCACCAAAGTATGACATTCACAAACACCACCAAAGCATGACATTCACAAACACCACCAAAGCATGACATTCACAAACACCACCAAAGTATGACATTCACAAACACCACCAAAGTATGACATTCACAAACACCTACCAAAGCATGACATTCACAAACACCACCAAAGTATGACATCCACAAACACCACCAAAGTATGACATTCACAAACACCACCAAAGCATGACATTCACAAACACCACCAAAGCATGACATTCACAAACACCACCAAAGTATGACATTCACAAACACCACCAAAGTATGACATTCACAAACACCTACCAAAGCATGACATTCACAAACACCACCAAAGTATGACATCCACAAACACCACCAAAGTATGACATTCACAAACACCACCAAAGCATGACATTCACAAACACCACCAAAGCATGACATTCACAAACACCACCAAAGTATGACATTCACAAACACCACCAAAGTATGACATTCACAAACACCTACCAAAGCATGACATTCACAAACACCACCAAAGTATGACATCCACAAACACCACCAAAGTATGACATTCACAAACACCACCAAAGCATGACATTCACAAACACCACCAAAGTATGACATTCACAAACACCTACCAAAGCATGACATTCACAAACACCACCAAAGTATGACATTCACAAACACCAGCACAGTATGACATCCACAAACACCACCAAAGTATGACATTCACAAACACCACCAAAGCATGATATTCACAAACACCACCAAAGTATGACATCCACAAACACCACCAAAGTATGACATCCACAAACACCACCAAAGTATGACATTCACAAACACCAGTATGACATCCACAAACACCTACCAAAGTATGACATTCACAAACACCAGTATGACATCCACAAACACCACCAAAGCATGACATTCACAAACACCACCAAAGCATGACATTCACAAACACCACCAAAGTATGACATCCACAAACACCACCAAAGCACAAACGCGAAGCACGGGTAGGATGAAACATATCAAATAACGCTCTGTTGCCGTCTGGAGAAGCGCAATGGGGTGGTGTATGTGTACAAAAGGCATCTGCTGAGACTGATTATATGTGTTGCGTTTTGTGGACTTAGCACATTCTCTGAGATGCATAATCAAAGGGGTGGCAAGTTTTCATCGCAAAGGCGAAAATAAGCAGAGGCTGTACAGGGGGAGATTGGTGTTAGAGTGGCTTGGGATGTTGTTGTTGTTTTCCCCCTAAAGTATCCGTGTGTTGAATTCATATTAGAATGACAGAAACTATCGTCAATGCATTATCTGTTCAAATGTTAACAACTGACCTGTTGTGGGAGCATAAAAGGAATATATATATATATATATATATATATATATATATATATATATATATATATATATATGACACGCGCTTTCAACATTATACGAGACCTCTTACATAAAAAAGAATATATATATATATATATATATATATATATATATATATATATACCTCTTACATCAAAAAGAATATAAATTATTATATATATATATATATATGTGTGTGTGTGTGTGTGTGTGTGTGTGTGTGTGTGTGTGTGTGTGTTATGTCATTAACTTCGTTTAAATACAAATTATATATATATATATATATATATATATATATTATGTCATTAACTTCGTCTTAAATACAAATTATATATATATAGCATGTCATTAACTTGGTTTTAAAAACAAATTCTTGCCAAAATAGCGCTGTTGATACTGAGTAGCAACGATCGAAACAAAAAATGTCAAAATGGAGAAGGAAGCTTTAAATTTAAAAGAAAAATGAAAGAGGGAAACGAAGAATAAAAAAGAGAGAAAATGAAAGGAAGACATAAATAACGAAAAAAAAAAAAAAAGAATGGGAGGATGAAAGAAGAGTGCACTAATCAGAAGTAGAGACATGGATCCATAACTTTCAAGCTCACATTTCATAAAATTGAGTACAAAATGAAGGTTCATTTTACACACGGTGATTGCAATAGGAGAGGAGTACATAAACAATACAAATTGAATCAAACATAATGATGCTACTTTTCCCCCCGCGAAAGATCCTCTCATAAAGACAAAATTTTACCTTTTAAAGATCAAAGCATGTTTTGTTCCACATGCAGTTCTCCTGATGAACAAGAAAATTAAAAGAAAACAAAAAAGTTAATTTAATATAAGAAAGTTTCCCTCAGACAAAATGAACCAAATATATTCTTCAAATCGTGTCCCCTGACAATATCTGTGGACAAAAAAAAAAAAAAATTTTAACAGATAAGCACAAAGTAAAGGTATCTTCAAACAGATAAATGTAAATAATACATGTTTTTATCCTTTCATATCCACTCATACATAAGAAACGCACATAAAAACTGGGTTAACCTAATGTGATAAAAAAAAAAACAACACTATTTCAAGATTTTTAAAAATGCGTTTTAAATGGAGGTAAGCCTAATGTGCTGAAAATTTCATTAGGAAGAAATGTACTTTAAAACGGGGTTAAACTTCATATGCCCCCCACCCCCACCCCCCCAACCCCCCACCTCCCCGCCCCGCAAAAAACACACACACAAAAAAACACAACAAAAACAAAAACAAAAAAAAAACAACAACACCAAAAAAAAAACCTTTCATATATTTCTTCTGTCTGGTAAGGCCCTGTTCCACAATACTGAGCAACTTTTAACCATCACGACATGATCTGGTGAGTCAGTCAACACAAAACAAAGAAAAGAACAAAAGCCAAAGGAACAGCAAAACCATAGGAGGCCAGCAGGGGTCATATTCAAAGCAACAGGGTATTTCAATATACACGTGTTGCACGACTTGCCTTGGACTCGCCCCTCGAACAAAGAAACCTTCACCAGAACCAACACCCACACGCTGACCAACATGACCTGACAGATCTTTGGCTAAAATTAGGTCTTGAAACTCAACTCTGCACTGCAGATATTGCCGCAAAAGCAAAGACAATACCAAAGGGAAAGATGAACTGAAGAACGAAAAGATAGAGAGAGAAAAAAGAAAGAGTGACAGACTGACATAAAGAAAGACATACAGAAACGAATAAAAGCGTAGAAAAACCGACTGACTGACAGAAGTTAATTGCGAAAGACAGACCAGAAGAAATAAGATTTTAAAAAAAGGAAAGAAACGAATGAACAAAAGGCAGTTGAAAGAAAGTAAAGAGAGAACGAAAGAAAATCCTACAGCAGATGAGAAACAGACATAAAAACAGACATGAAAACAAACATAAAAACAGACATGACACTGAACAATACGTCGTGGTTATAACAAAACAACACCTTTGCTTCATGAAAACGTAAAAAAAAAAAAGAAGAAAAAAAAGAAAAAAACAAGCAGAAAACAACAACACACAAATCGCATGATCTTAGAAGTCCAATGATTTCTCCATCCCTCACCTTCTCTGATCCTTTGTCTCTCTCACACCCCCACCAATGTCCCATACAACCACCCCCAAACAGTGCACCCTCTCCCCAGCCAATTGCCATAAACGTAAAATAAAATGAAAAATAATAAACAAAGAAAACCCGCTCAACAGTCCACACGAACCATTACCTGACAGGTACAGTCCTCGCGCTGAACAGAAGTTTAAAAAGGAAAACAACTGACTCACAATACCACAGTTGCTTTGAAGAACAGAACACCAAACCACACGTCGATTCGTCCGACCGGTAACCCGGCGAACATAAGACTTGTGTGTGCGTGTGCGTGTGTGTGTGTGTATGTGTTACTTCGTGTGCGCACAGACGCACGCATGCGTGGCACCACTAGAAAAACCACCACACGCACAAAACACACACTCTGAAGCCGATTCCTCTCTCTCCTATTACTTGCTATAAGCCAGCCGCCTTGTTTTCAGGCTGCGATGACCGAAAGCGTCGCGTCGCGGCACGTAAACGTCTGCTGCAACGCCCGTGCGGCACGGCAAGAGCGAGGGTCTTAAGGTTGGGAAAGAGGGAGGGAGGGAGAAAGAGGGAGTGGAGGGTAAAGGGGGCGGAGGGGTAAGCGATGAAGGCAGGAACCCAGAGAAGTTGGACGTCGTCAGCCCCTTACGCTACTCAGATGCAACGTGTGATCGCAGCAGTAGTTCGGTAGACTGCTTATTCAAATATAGGTTTGTGTGTGTGTGTGCGTGCGTGTGTGCGTGCGTGCGTGAGTGCGCACGCATTTGTCCGCAGGCGGGCGTGTGTGTATGTGTGGGCGTACGTGCGTCTGTGTGTGTGTGTGTGTCTGTGCGTGTGTGTGCGTGTGCGCGCGCACGCGAATGTGTGTGTTTTTTGTCATTTTCGGAGTGTGTGTGTGTGTACACGTGCAAGTGCGTCTTTGTATGCATACGTGCGTGTGTGCGCAAGTGGCAATACGCGTGCGTGTGTGTAAGAGCGCGCGTGTTTGTGTGTGTGTGTGTGTGTGTGTGGGTGGGTGTGGGTGTGTGTGTGTGGGTGTGAGCGAATGTGTGATTTCTACCATTTTCGGAATGTCTGTGTACACGTGCAAGCGCGACTGTGCACGCATGATATTATGTGCCTATGTACTTGTGTGTGTGTGCGCGCGTGTGATGGGGGAGGTTGTGGGCGCGCGTGCGCGCGCGTGGCAGTCAGTTATTCTTCTGTCTTCCCTAACCATGGAATTATGTTGTATTGTTGTTTTCCATGAAGGTCTACAACGAAATCGTCAACGCATGTAAAATATACGTATCCAAAATAAGTTATCGTGTAATCTAAATTTAAGCCCTTTGATTACCTGGATGGATAAATATGCCATGCATATTTCTGTTCGGATAAAATAATGTAACGAAGAAAGGAACAACAATGATGACATTTAATATGATAGCCAGCATATAATCCGACAGCGGCTCAAATCAATTTTCCGCGCCTATATCAAACTTGAAAACCGGAGCAAACAACTCGGTGAACCGAGCGTCATTCAGAACAAAAACGAAAATAAAATAACAACAAACATATCTTAAGGGCTTGTTCAACAGAAACTTGTGTAGTTTCACTTTGAATTTAATTACAACTGAACTACTACTGTTATTGTTGTCATCCTTGTTTCTACTACTACTACAACTACTACTACTACTGCTAGTGCTGCTGCTGCGGCTGCTTCTGTTTTTCATCCCCACTGCAGACCTTTCTTCCCCTCCCCTCCTCTGTAACGCATTCTCTGAATATCTGTTTCCTGACCTGTATTTACATCAGTGCCCATCTTTGCTTTCACCTGAGTAATACTCAGAAATCATCTTGCCTCCACTGTCCTTTCCACACAATGACAGTCCATCGAGAAGGACCTGTGGTCCGAAACGTCGGCACTTCTCTTCCAAGTGGGTTTTAATTCACAACCCAGTTGCTTTTTTGTTGTTGTTGTTGTTTGTAAGACTTCCCTTGAACTGTCCTTGCTGATGTTCGGAAATTGCTGTGCTGGCGGTGCTTCGTGTATCATGCACACTGAGTTCGTTCAGCATGTATGCGACGCATTAGAGTCGACCAACGCTGTGAAAGCTCGTGAAAAAAGTGTAGGAAGTAAGTCAGTACTGAGCTCTAATCAGAGGAAATGTTTCCACGACTGGATTTGCACAACCGATATCAGCAGCGTCAAGTTTGCTCAGTGTGAATATTTCTTTTCTAAGTCTGCGGAATTAAAACAGACCAAGGAACAAAATCCCAATGCTGGGCGAACATAGTGCATTGAATAAGATCGCTCGTGCAACTCTAAAATAAGGGTTTCAATGCCTGACATTTTCCGCGATCTCTGCACTGCTGGGATGGCCACGGCTTATGGACGAACCGCGAAAAAATAGTATGCGATATGTTCATATACTTCAATTAAAGAAAATGTTTACGACAGTATCACTCTTGGACCAATAAAGTAAAACGTTTCCTAAAAATTGTACTGCTTTTTATTGTATTGCATCACATTGCATTGCGATGGTGCATGCAGACTTTTTTTTAAAACTTATTTCTTAAGTGGCCTACGGATTCCTCCGATCTGTCCGAAAATTCTCGTGGGCTTGACAACAGTTCACGAAAATTCTAATATGTCAACAAAAAGCGTAAATAGAAAGAAGAAGAAAATTGAATTTCGAACAGTTTCCGCTTCGCCCAAAACCCAGAAGCGTTTTCTCTACCCACGTATTTAACAGTTCCTTCTTTTCTCGTCTTTCCTTCTCTCTTTCCCTTTTCGTTTTGACTTGGCTTGACTTGACTTTTAGACTGTTGGGGCCCCAATGTACCCAATGATCACACTGCCCCCGCCCGCCTGTCCGTCGTTCTTTCAAACTATGTTGAACACGATATTTGTCAAGATCAATCAGATATCTAGAAACATATTTTCCTCATATTCTAGTTCTCAATACTTCCTACTCATAATCATGAGTACTGTCATCAACCTAAGAAAAGACTATGCTGGAATATCGCTATTTTTTTCGTGAACAAAGAATTTGAAAATCAATCTGCACTACCTCTGTTTTAAATTCCGATGCCAATACAGTTTTTACCTATCGCTCTATCACTTGCGCACTATCTCCCCGCTTCACTATTCAATTATCAGTCGTTACGATCTCTTGAAACCTCCGAACATGAAATGCAAAATGAAGACAGTTGGGGAAAGTGATTTCAGTTTGTCTGTTCCAGAAATTAGCTGCCATCCATTCTGCCTAACACTCTAACTCTGAATGAATTCACAGAGAGAGCGCGAACGTGTGTGTGTGTGTGTGTGTGTGTGTGTGTGCGCGCGCGCGCGCTATTGATATCCGGTGAATGAATTGAGTGAATGGAGGATGCACAACATGGGTATACTGTGATGCGAATGCAAGATTATGCACTATACAAAACTGAATTATTTCTGGTATTGCTACCATCATCATCGTTGTTATTATCATTATTATTATTATTCATTATTACTATTATCATTGTTATTATTTTCTTCGTCATCATCAGTAATAGTAGTAGTAGTAGCAGCAGCAACACAAGCAGTAGTAGCAGCAGCTGCTGCAGTAGTAGCAGCAGTAGTAGCGTTATCATTCTTCTCTTTATTATTGTTACTTTCATATACCTGTTTCCTTGAATATGTGGCCATCAGAACCTCGAGTGGGACTTGCCTAAAGGAAAGGCAACTGCCGAACCGTATCAGCCACTGTGAATCAGAATCACCAGCCTCTGAAAATGAACAGATGCTCTCCGAGAAAGTAGAAACCAGTTTGTAACCCACTCTTGGACATGTGAATTTGAGGTGTTTGTGTGTGTGTGTGTGTTTGTGTGTGTGTGTGTGTGTGTGTGTGTGTGTGTGTGTGTGTGTGTGTGTTTGAGAGACAGAGAGGGTGAGAGAGAGAGAGAGAGTGTGTGTGTGTATGTATGTGTGTGTGTGTGTGTGTGTGTGTGTGTTTTGAGTGTTTGTGTGACTTGTGTGCACGTGTGTTTCTGTGGGAAAGCGTGTGCTTGTGCGTGTTGGTTTTTATGTGCGTGTATACATGCATCAATGCGTGTGTGTGTGTGTGTGTGTGTGTGTGTGTGTGTGTCTGTGTGTCTCTGTGTCTCTGTGTGCGCGTGTGTGCGTGTGACTGTAAGTGCTTGCATGCGTGCCAGTGAATTTGTTTTCAGAAAGCTAAGGAAACCTTAGCAAGAAGGAATTCACCAATTAATATAAGAAACTACTGATTCCCCCGATGTGCAGAAAATAGTGCTCGGTTTGATTGGCTCTTCAGATAGCATGCTGCTACCTATGCACACCCATGACATGACCTGATCGAATACGCATAAACTGCGAAAAAAAATATATCAACGCGAAAAGGGAACTTAAGGCTACGTCTACCGATGTAATTTTGTCAGCTAGACAGATATGCGTGACTGTGATAATGGATTATTTTTAAGTACTGAATTTACTGCTGGTATCACCTGCCATCTAGTCGTACCTACGGCTAGTACCAAAATAATAATGATTATTAGCTAATATTAGATACAATACTTATTATTATTTTTAATATGATTTTGTTGCCTTACTGTAATCTTCTGCCCGTGTGTGTAGGAACTCCGTCATAATGTGTCCATTTCCATCATGATTATTTGAAAAGCTGAACAATCTCAAACATTGTTTTCTTTCGGTATAGAAGGACAGAAAAAGTACACGAACTGCGCCTTTAACATGGAACAATACAATCAATCTTCATTCATTTCATTGATTCTATATGCAGACATAATCCATATCAAAACTCAAAACAGGATTTCTAACCGTTTCGGTTTCAAGGGGGCTGTCAAAACGTGCGGACTAATCCATATACACCACACAACAGTGGAGTGATGGCCTAGAGGTAACGCGCCCGCCTTGGATGCGAGAGAAACTGAGCGCGCTGGTTCGAATCACAGCTCAGCCGCCGATATTTTCTCCCACTCCACTAGACCTTGAGTGGTGGTCTGGACGCTAGTCATTCAGATGAGACGATAAACCGAGGTCTTGTGTGCAGCATGCACTTAGCGCACGTAAAAAAAAAACCACGGCAACAAAAGGGTTACTCCTGGCAAAATTTTGTAGAAAAATCCACTTCGATAGGAAAAATAAACAAATAAAACTGCACGCAGGGGGAAAAAAAGGTGGCGCTGTAGTGTGGCGACGCGCTCTCCCAGGGGAGAGCAGCCCAAATTTCACACAGAGAAATATGTCGTGATAAAAAGAAATGCAAATGCAAATCTGGCTATAAACTGAAAAGAACGGATGCCTGACCTAAACCCAGTGCGCTGGTCAGGCCTTGATACACAGCCTTAGGCTTGTGTAAAACTTGGAAAGAGAAACATAATGATTAGCTAAACAAAGAAAGAAAGAAATACATTACGACATGATGACATGAGAGAGACGTAGAATGTTAACGACTGAAATCAAATAAGATTTAAAACAATTGATCAAGTTCAGCGAAATTCTGCGTACTCATACTTGCGTGCATACTCATAAAAGCGTGCAAAATCGCGCGCTCACGCACACACATACACACACACACACACACACACACACACACACAAACACACACACACACACACACACACACACACACACTGGGAGAGATAGAGAGAGGGAGACACAAACACAGACAGACAGACAGAGAGAGAGAGAGAGGAAGAAAAAGAGAGAGAACGCACGCGCAATACTTCGCAGTCTCACAGGCACAAATGCCCAACCCTATACTGACAAACGCACAAACCAAGGCCCCACCCTCCCCCATACACACACGAACAGTTATATTCACTCATTCGAAGAATGTGGTTTG
>JAAQRG010034905.1:0-10784 GCA_011634625.1 Babylonia areolata
ATGTTAGGAAAGAAAACAAACAAACAAAAAACAAGCACATAGTTACATTTTCCCACCTTTATATTTGATTCACGCCAAGGAGAGAGACACAGAGAGAGAGAGAGAGAAAGGGGGGGGGGTTAAAACTGTGCAAAAAGAGGGGGCACAGAGAGAGAGAGAGGGGGGGAGGGGAGGGTGATCAAACCAGTGCACACCATGAAGACAAAGTCAAGGACGTTAAGCAACTGTCGGCGTATCTCTGATCTCTGCTCTGAATTCATGGAGTCAGGCTTAAAACACCAAGACTCGAAGAAGTGGGATCTACTGGTGCCTTTTGGACTGGAAGACAACTACAGGCTAAATTTCGATGGACTTTGGAAGGTACAGAGGCCAAACGCTATCTTGGGGCGATCAGATTCCAAAGATATATATCTTTTTACATTGTATTGCATCGAACAGAAGAAACTCACTGTGCAAACGAATGTATCATGTCAAAACTTATTCAATCCTTTTTTTTCTTTCGCAGAAAGGATTAGCTGCTGGTGTTGTAAAGATGAAACGACTCATTGAAACTGAATGTGAAGCTGCTCTGTCGTATCCTGTGATAATGAACTGTATCATGTTCGAACCCTTTCCTATCTCCAACGCCAGGATTGATTGCTGTTGTTCTGGAGCGGAAGTTGGGAAAGCGCAGATGCCTCATGTTGGGCAGCTTCCTGTCGACGGTGGGATTGTTCAGTGGGAGTTATGCCCCTTCCCTGCCCGTCCTGATCCTCTGTGTTGGAGTTGTCACAGGTTGGTAACACATGTAGACGCACTGTCTGTGTGTCTATGGTTGGATTTACCTCAGTTTTATGTACGTCTGTCAGCCCAACCAAACTGCAAGCTTATGATTTTCCACTCTGCCTATACCTCTCTTTAGTCCTGTCCGCACAAGCCTGTATGTGTCCCTGTGTGTGTGTGTGTGTGTGTGTGTGTGTGTGTGTGCGCGCGCGCGCGTGTGTGTGTATGTGTGTGTGTGTGTGTGTGTGTGTGTGTGTGTGTGTGTGTGTGTGACAGAGAGAGAGTATGTCACATGCACAGTGTGGAAAAAAAAGCGAGAAGACTATGCAATGGCTATCTGACTTAGAAATTTCAATTTCAACCACACCAAGCACAGAGTCAACAGTACACGCAAGTGCAGCACACACAATTATTCAAATTACATTAATTTTCAAACAATTTCATACACGTTCCACACATTATGCATGTACCACCTACTCACGTACGATGTACCAACCTACACATGCGCAGATTTATCATTTCGCTAAACCAATCCAAAAGTCCAAGAAGCAATGCCGGTTCGAATTCCACGTCAAAACTACAAAACAAACTCGCCAAGCTCACCTTGAGAAAATTTGCAAGCATACAAAAACAATTTAGAGTTGGATTCGTGTGTGTGTGTGTGTGTGTGTGTGTGTGTGTGTGTGTGTGTGTGTTGTGTTTTGTGTGTGTGTGTGTGTGTGTGTGTGTACGTGCGTGTGTGTGTGTGTGTGTGTGTGTGTGTGTGTGTGTGTGTGTGTGTGTGCAGGAAGTGGATTCTGCATTGTATACCTGAGTTCTTTTTCCGCCGCTGTCCTTCGTTTCCCAAAGAGAGCTGGATTCGTGTCCTCTGCAGCGAATGTAACGTCTGGCCTCTTTCATTTGACTACCCCCATTCTGTACAGGTCAGTCTATCTTTTTTCTCTCTATCTGTCTGTCTTAATAATATATATATATATAATAAACGCAGGCTTATATGTGGAGTGATAGCCTAGAGGTAACACGTCAGCATAGGAAGCGAGAGAATATGAGCGCGCTGGTTCGAATCACGGCTCAGCCGCCGATATTTTCCCCCTCCATTAGACCTTGAGTGGTGGTCTGGGCGCTAGTCATTCGGATGAGACGATAAACCGAGGTCCCATGTGCAGCATGCACGTAGCGCACGTAAAAAACCCACGGCACCAGAAGGGTTGTTCCTGGCAAAATTCTGAAGAAAAATCCACTTCGATAGGAAAACAATAAAACTGCACGCAGGAAAAAATACAAAAAAAAAAAGGTGGTGCTGTAGTATATCGACGCACTCTCCCTGGAGAGAGCAGCCCGAATTTCACACAGAGAAATATGTTGTGGTGAAAAGAAATAAAAATATAGCCCAGTACCCGCATCTCAGATGGGGCTCACCACGCTTTACAATGAAATATACAAATTTATGCCAGGTCAGGGGCATAGCCCTTGCTACAAATACCATGTAACCCAGTACTACCTGCCTCATGTGAAGTCACCCAACGACGGACCAGGGGGAGGAGGAAACCTTTCCCAACGGCTGTGAAGGCGGAAGAGGATGACCAAAGGGTAGGGGGAGCTCTTATCCTTGGCTGGAAGTCCTTCTAGGAGACGGAACTCCAAAGAAAAAACCTGCACCTGCCGAGGCCGTCCTGCACGTGGCAGTATCTGCACCTGTGGGACTGTGAGCGTCGGTAGGCGAGAGAGTGGGGAAGGGACTGCACAACTCCTCTTCACCACAAAAAAAAAGTCACCTGTGCTGGTCAGGCAACCAGGCTAATATCGGAACGTCGAGTTTGTTTTCCCTTGACCGCTCTCGTTGGAGGATACTGTGCTCTAGTAGCATAAAGACGTTTGAAAACAAGAGAACGCTGGCCATTAAGGAGAAGCGTGAGCGAAGGAAGCAGGGCTCAACTTCTGGAGACGTTTTCCCTTGCCACACCTGTGGGAAGTGCTGCGCATCCAGAATCGGCCTCTTCTCTCATATGAGGACACACACAAGAATCAGTGAAGAAATTGTGACAAAGGGCTGAGAGTTTGTATTGTATTCGTGCTTGAATGGGGAGCCAGTGAAGGGAAGCAAGTAGAGGAGTGATGTGTTGACGTTTCTTAGCTTTGAGAATGAGTCGTGCTGCAGAGTTCTGAACTTTTTAAAGTTTGTCAACACAGTGTATGAGGCAGCCAGCAATAATGGCATTTCCATACTCCAATTAGGATAGAACAAAAGAACAAACTGTTTCGAACTGGCCAGTTTCTGATACAAAGTGGTTTTACATGTGTCAAATAATTACTAGTGTGACATTGGCTCGTCATCATTCACATTCTCGCCTTTGTACTTTATCCAGACTGATGACTAGATTTTGACGAAACGAAACAAATCACATTAACTCACTCAGTACGGCCAGTCCTCTCTTCTCCTCTACACAGACCCCTCGGATGTCCAGTGGGTGTCTGGATGACCCAACCTTTAGCTTCCGTCGTCAGAATTGTGGTATTCTTTGTCAACATTCACGTCTTCAGTATAAGAGCTTTCCGCTTGCAATATTTTGATGATGGTAATTGGGGTGAAACGCTGTTAACGTCGTCTCTTTCGCCGTTCGTATGGGAAGAGTTAAAACTCACACAGGAAAACAAACAAGTATCCGGGAAACATTAAGGAGCAGTCTGACCGGTTTGACTCCTTGCTTAGCGTTGCTGTGTGCAAAAGGTAGCGAAACACTATCATCTATGATTCTCAGCGATTTCCTGGTGTCCCCCCACTGTCCATCGGCAAGTCTGGGGTATCTCTCTTCTGTTTACGTCGAGTTCATCTTGAACCGTCCTCTCTTTCTTTGTCCTGTAGGTTCAGGGCGTTACATGTGATTTATTGGGCGAGGAGCTTCAATAAATGCATGCCATTTAATTCCAAAGAGCTTGTACAGGTATTTGTTGTCAATGGCAAACAGGTTGTTGTTGTTTTTCCAGTGTAGACTTTAGTTGCCAAGACTCACTGCTGTAGAGGAGCTTAGATAGACATTTGAATTATAGAATCACTGCTTCAATTTCAGGGAAACTTCTTGCTCCTCTATATTTTGTCATTTGTTAATTCAAATCTGCTACTGCCTTTCCCAGTTCACCATCTCAGTTCAGGGTCTAAGTCACTGGTGCTGCTGATGGAACTGCCGAGGTTAGTGACGTTTTCTACTTCCTTAACTTTCTTCTGGTTAGTGTAAAAAATCGTTGGAGGTGGATGTTCACTGCTCAAAAATGTCCTTTGTGTTCTTCACACTGGTTGCTAGTTAATGTTTTCAGCACAGCTTCCAGTTTTCCAGCATAGCTGCCAGTTTTTCAGCACAGCTGCCAGATTTTCAGCACAGCTGTCAGTTTCATCCACAAGAAGCTGCATGTCTTGGATGTTGTTTCCAGAGCAGCTATGTCAGTCAATAAAGTCTAGGTCTGAGAGACTATTTTCCTAAGTCAGTAGGACTTGAATTCCATTCTTCAGCACCCACTCAATGTCAAGTGCGAAGAGGAGCTGTTTGTATTGCAGCTTTTTTGCTTCTTTTTTTTTAAATGAACAATTCTCATGTGGCCCGTATCCTGAAGATAGGTCAGAATCGATAATTCAGCCTCACTATAGAAAAGTTGATTCCTAAAAACCAGAACACTGCAGGGGTAGATCTTTGCTAGGTATAGGCAGTAAAGTTTCTAGTTATATCCCAAATGAAGAATCAACATCCTGGATAGAAAAGAACAATCTTGTGTATAATGTTAGGCTGGGTTTCGCAAAGGGAACAGTGCTGTGGACCATCTGTTTACATCAGTTACTGTGCTGCAAAACAACTATAAAAAAAAACAACATGTAGCTCTCATTGACTTCGTAAAAGCGTTTGATTCAATTGACCCAACCAAATAAGGAAAACACAAGAGACAAATGGTATAAAAATGTACCAAGCAGTCAGAGTATTCTAGTGTTGTGGACCCAAGGGTACAAACCAAAGGAAACCTGACATCCACGTCCAATAGAGGTGTATGACAAAGTGAAATATGAAGTCCAACATTGTTTTCACTTGTTCTCACTCTATAATCCCTTTTATTTCCACTTCTCCATAAACGAACTTGGGAATGATGTTCAACAATATAGCAAACACAATGTAGAATATATATATATATATATCTGTGTGTGTGTGTGTGTGTGTGTGTGTGTGTGTGTGTGTGTGTGTGTATGTGTGTGTGTGTGTGTGTGTGTTGTGCAGATTCTTCTCTGACGAATACATGTGGCGGGGATGCCTCATGTTTGCCAGTGCTATTGCCTTGCATACCTTCGTCTTTGGCCTGCTGCTTACCTCCCCTGTCTTCCAGTCCACCCAAGAGCTGTCGACAGACCCACCAAGCCCAGACCAAGGACAAACTCATGAAGCTCCGATGAGAAATAATCTGACAAACGATTCTGAGCCCGAAGATTTGGAGCCAACTGCCAAGGAAACATACACTGAGCATCACTCCTGGCTCGGAGACAGCAGATCTCGTAGTAGCCCAGATTCTGTGAGTGAACATACTCAGTTATTGCAGTCATCACAGTCAGAGAATCAGCGAGATGTTTTTCCAACCCACCAAAATGGCCAACGAGTGAGTTTAAGTTTCCTGAAAAACCCTCTGTACATTTGTATTGTGTTATATTCAGTCGTGAGTGTGTCAACAATCTCCCCTTTTATGGGTATGGTGATGGACTACACGTCTCACAGAGGCTGGAGCGTGCAAGATGGTCTTCTTATAAACTTCCTGTTTTTTTCTTCACTCCTTCTCAGTCGAGCTCTGACAGGCGTCGTCAGTTTACATGCATATGTGAACAATACAGCATTGCTGATTATCGGCGGACTGATTGGAAGCGCTGGTGTTTGTTTCATTGGACAGGTGAGTCTCGTTTTAATTCAACAGACTGTAAGAATGATATATACATAGAGCTAAAGACAACAAAGGAAATTAAGGAAAGAATAATGTCTCCCTCACAAAGTATCTCCATTTTCTGCATATCATTTAAATCTCAATGCCAGACTTCAGCCAACAGACCAGCCAACTACCTCACTGACATCGCCGTGTCTTCACGATGGACTATAATAATGATAATGATAAGAAGTATTTATATAGCGCTGAATCTTGAGCAGACACAAATCAAAGCGCTTTCACACCAGTCATCCACACGCATGCATAACTCAAAACTTGAGGAACTGAAGACAAAGAAAAAGGGGAGGGGGGGGGGGGCTGTCTTGGAAAGAGGTGGGTTTCCAGGCCAGACTTGAAAGAACTGAGGAGACCTGACGAAGTGGAAGAAGAAGTTTATTCCAAATGAAAGGTCCAGAGACAGAGAAAGAACGGCGGCCGATTATGGAGTGTTTGAATCTGGGTATGCGTAAACAGAGTGGATCCGAAGCCGATCGTAAGAGCGAGATGGGGTGAAAAGGTGAAGGCAGTCACAGATGGGGCAAATTTGTGAATACATTTATAACATAGATTGCTAATCTTGTACATTATTCTGTGTGAAACAGGGAGCCAATTGAGATGTTGCAAAAGATGGGTGAAGTGCTTAGATCTTTTCTTTCTGATGACGAGTCGGGCAGCAGAGTTTTGTATGCGCTAAAGGGACTGAACGGATGAAGCAGGCACACCAGATAGTAAAGATTTACAGTAGTCAAGGTGACAGAGAATGAGAGAAACGACGAGTCTAGATGCTGCGTCAGAGGACAGATATCTCCGAATGGAATTGATGCGCCGTAATTAGCAACAGCAGCATTGACAGGTCTGACTGATACATGTTTTGCATGGACAGTGTGTTGTCAAGGACAACACCCAAGTTCCTGACTGAGCTGGAAAGAGGGATGGGGAAATTGCCAAGTTTGATTGTATCAGTTGTGATGGAAGAAAGTTTTTGTTTAGTTCCGATGGTGATTGCTTCGGTTTTGTCTGCGTTCAATTGTAATTCATTTAGAGTCATCCAGTTTTGAATGTCCAGGAAGCAGTCGGATGTTTCTTGCAAGAGCGGGGACAATTTTCCAATGGTATCACTTTTTTAAGTTGAGTGTCATCAGCATAAGAATGATGACTTGACATTTGACTGTTGATACGAGGGTCATTCAATAAATAAGGTGAATTTTTCGGTATAAGGACTTCTAATACAGATAGAAGCTTACTTCTTCTTTTTTTCAACGTAGTCTCCCAGCACTGTCACACACTTTTCCCATCTGTGCACAAGCTTCCGTATTCCCTCAGCGTAAATATCTTTGGACTGATGTCTCAGCCAGTCGCTCACAACACTTTTGACTTCATCGTCACTTTCAAAGTTCGTGCCTCTCGTGAACGCTTTCAAGGGACCAAACAGGTGAAAGTCTGAAGGGGCAAGGTCTGGGCTGTAAGGGGGATGAGGGAGCAGTTCCCAGCCCAGCTCGTTGATGGTCTGCACCGTCCGGGCTGCTGTGTGAGGCCTTGCGTTGTCATGATGCAAGATGACTCCTTCTGACTGATGACCCCTGCGTTTGTTCTTTGTCTTTCTTGACCTGCCTCAGCAGTTCACAGTAGTTGGCACTGTTCACAGTGCTTCCTTTCTCAAGGAATGAAATGGTGATTGGGCCTTGCATATCCCAAAAAACGGTGAGCATCACCTTCCTCGTGGACCGCTGGGACTTGAACTTCTTCTTCACTGGAGAGCCTAGGTGCTTCCACTCCATGGACTGCCGTTTGGACTCAGGCTCATATTGCCAAACCCATGTCTCGTCACATGTGACCACCTTCTTCAGAAACTCATCACCATCCTTCTCATTGCGGCAGAGACACTGCTGGGACAACTCGACCCTCCTCTGTTTGTGCTCTGGAGTAAGCATCTTTGGCACCCACCGGCAGCTGACCTTCGAGTAGCCAAGGTCATCATGGACAATTGTGTGTGCTGTCCCAACAGATAAGCTCAAAGTCCTTGCAATGTCATCCACTGTCACCCTTCTGTCAGACTGAATGAGGTCATTGACTGATTCGATCACCTCAGGAGACCTCACTTCTGTAGGCCTTCCAGGTCTGTCTTCATCCTCAACACTGCTCCGTCCTTCTTTAAACAATTTAGCCCACTTGTAGACATTTTTCGGCTGAAACATGTGGCACCATACACAGTTGACATTCTCCTATGAATTTCAACTGGTTTGCACCCTTCAGCAACCAAAAACTTGATAACTGACCACTGTTCAATCCTGGATCATGCTTCTTGGTCGGCCATCTTTGTTAATCGCCAAAACTCTCAAAGTTTTTTTTTTAATCTGCAAAACAAATTAAATCCATGTGAAAAAGAAGTAAAACAAAACAAAAATTAAAAAGTAAGCTTCTATCTGTATTAGAAGTCCTTATACCGAAAAATTCACCTTATTTATTGAATGACCCTCGTAATTTCATTGAGAGGATCAGTGTAGAATGTGAAGTGCACAGGGCCTAAAACAGATCCGTGTGGTACTCCGTGTTCGACATTAACGGGTTCCGACTGACAATTATCAACTATGACAAACTGAAATCGGACGGTGAGATATGATGTGAACCAACTGAGAGCAGTGCCATCGATAACAAATGTAAAATGAAGCCGGGAAAGGATTGAATGGTCTATCGTGTCAAAGGCGACTGACAAGTCAAGAAGAGTGAGAAGGGAAAATTTTCCTGTCGGACGCTAGCAGTAGGTAGTTCAGGATGTGGAGGAAAGTGGTTTCAGTGCTGTGGTCAGCACAGTATGCAGACTGAAAAGGGTGGGGGGAGATTGTTGAAACGAAGGTGGTTGTTGAGCTACTTCAGGGCTACAATGATGATCAACCCGTTTATCTCCAAGATATCCACCTTCCAGATCAGAGTTAACCATCCCTTCATACCCATGGTAACCACCCCTTCATACCCATGGTAACCATCCCTTCATACCCATGTTATCCACCCCTTCATACCCATGGTAACCACCCCTTCATACCCATGGTAACCACCCCTTCATACCCATGGTAACCATCCCTTCATACCCATGTTATCCACCCCTTCATACCCATGGTAACCATCCCTTCATACCCATGGTAACCACCCCTTCATACCCATGGTAACCACCCCTTCATACCCATGGTAACCATCCCTTCATACCCATGGTAACCACCCCTTCATAACCATGGTAACCACCCCTTCATATCCATGTTATCCACCCCTTCATACCCATGGTAACCACCCCTTCATAACCATGGTAACCACCCCTTCATACCCATGGTAACCACCCCTTCATACCCATGGTAACCACCCCTTCATACCCATGGTAACCACCACCCATATCTAAATCATCCACCATTTCATATCCAAGGTATCCACCCGTTCATATCTATGATATCCAGCCTCCAGATCATAGGTATCCACTCTTCCATATCCAAGGTATACACCCTCCACACCTGAGGTATCCACCCCTTCATATCCAAGGTATACACCCTCAAGACCTGAGGTATCCACCCCTTCATATCCAAGGTATACACCCTAAAGACCTGAGGTATCCACCCCTTCATATCCAAGATGTACACCCTCAAGACCTGAGGTATCCACCCTTCATATCCAAGGTATACACCCTAAAGACCTGAGGTATCCACCCCTTCATATCCAAGGTATACACCTTAAAGACCTCAGGTATCCACCCCTTCATATCCATGGTATACACCCTAAAGACCTGAGGTATCCACCCCTTCATATCCAAGGCATACACCCTCCAGACCTGAGGTATCCATTCCTTCTTATCCAAGGTATACACCCTAAATACCTAAGGTATCCACCCCTTCATATCCAAGGTATACACCCTAAAGACCTGAGGTATCCACCCCTTCATATCCAAGGTATACACATTAAAGACCTGAGGTATCCACCCCTTCATATCCAAAGGTATACACCCTCAAGACCTGAGGTATCCACCCCTTCATATCCAAGGTATACACCCTCCACACCTGAGGTATCCACCCCTTCATATCCAAGGTATACACCCTCCACACCTGAGGTATCCACCCCTTCATATCCAAGGTATACACCCTCAAGACCTGAGGTATCCACCCCTTCATATCCAAGGTATACACCCTAAAGACCTGAGGTATCCACCCCTTCATATCCAAGGTATACACCCTCCAGACTTGAGGTATCCACCCCTTCATATCCAAGGTATACACCCTAAAGTCCTGAGGTATCCACCCCTTCATATTCAAGGTATACACCCTAAATACCTGAGGTATCCACCCCTTCATATTCAAGGTATACACCCTCAAGACCTGAGGTATCCACCCCTTCATATCCAAGGTATACACCCTCCAGACCTGAGGTATCCACCCCTTCATATCCAAGGTATACACCCTAAAGACCTGAGGCATCCACCCCTTCATATCCAAGGTATACACCCTCAAGACCTGAGGTATCCACCCCTTCATATCCAAGGTATACACCCTCCACACCTGAGGTATCCACCCCTTCATATCCAAGGTATACACCCTAAAGACCTGAGGTATCCACCCCTTCATATCCAAGGTATACACCCTAAAGACCTGAGGTATCCACCCCTTCATATCCAAGGTATACACCCTCCACACCTGAGGTATCCACCCCTTCATAGCTATGATTTATCATGTTGGGTAGGTGGACAGTTTCACCCTTGCTGCTGTGTTTTACGCTTGCATGGGGGTGAGCTCCGGTGTGACTGTGGGGATGTACCCTGCAGCTGTATTGGACACCATTGGATCCAAGGTCTTCTCCATAGGCATCGGGTTGTTGTTGACTGTGGAGGGGATCCTTCGCTCCGTCGTGAGTATCCTCACAGGTAAGGAGTGGAGCTCAGTGTGTATCATGAACACGCTGTCGGCTGACATAGAGAATGGGCAGACACCATGTTAAACAAGAGAGTAGCAGCAGTAGCACCAATAGCTGTTTTCATTCGTTAGTTAGTTAGGTGGATGTGTGTATATGTATTTGTAATTTATTTTACACACACACACACACACACA
>JAAQRG010034906.1:0-10813 GCA_011634625.1 Babylonia areolata
ATGCAGAAGAAGAGACGAAAGATGACTTCTACCAACAACTACAGACAGTGGTAGACAGAAGAGGAGCCAAAGACATAACCATACTGATGGGAGATTTCAACGCCAAGATCGGAAGGGACAACACCGGCTACAAGGACACCATGGGGACACACGGACTGGGACAGATGAATGAGAATGGTGAGCGCTTTGCAGACCTGTGCGCCCTGAACCAGCTGGTGATAGGAGGAGGTATCTTCCCACACAAGCGCATCCACAAGGCCACATGGAGATCCCCGAACCACGTCACGGAGAACCAGATCGACCACATCTGCATTAGCCGCAAGTTCAGGAGATCATGGCAGGATGTACGAGTGATGAGAGGAGCCGATGTGTCATCAGACCACCACCTTCTTACGACGACAGTGAGACTTCGCCTCAAGAGATTCACCAACGCCAACAACACACGGACAAGGTACAATGTTGGACTGCTCAGAAACAAGGACACACAAGCAGCATTCCAGATCAGCCTTTCCAACAGGTTCCAGCCACTACAAGAGCTGATAGAAGATGGTGAGATGGACATCGAGACACAATGGGAACACAGCAAGAAGCTCTGGCACGACACATGTGAAGAGGTCCTTGGCAAGAAGAAAACTCAGCACAAGGAATGGATCTCTGCCAACACCATCCACAAGCTGGAAACAAGGAAAGAAAAGAAAACTTTGCTGAACACGAGCAGAACAAGAGCAACTAAGGCAAAGGCACAGGAAGAGTACACAGCAGCCGACAGAGATGTAAAGAGGAGCATCAAGAAGGACAAGAGGGACTACATCGACGACCTGGCCAGTCAAGCAGAGGCAGCAGCCGGACAGGGGAACCTGAAGGACCTGTACCTGGTGACCAAGAAGCTGACGGGCAAGTTCCAGCAGACAGACAAGCCAGTGAAGGATAAGAACGGGAACCCACTGACAACAACCGAGGAACAGCTGAAACGATGGGCAGAACACTTCAGGGAGCTGCTGAACCGCCCCGCCTCTGACGCACCACCAGACATTCCACCCCCAGAGACAGAACTGCCCATCAGCTGCGACAAACCCTCAAAGGCAGAGATCAAGAAGGCCATCATGACTCTGAGAAATGGGAAAGCTGCAGGGCCGGACGAGATACCAGCAGAAGCCATCAAAGCAGACATGGAAACAGCTGTCAACATGCTATACAGCCTCTTCAGCAAGATCTGGGAGAAGGAGGAGGTACCAGCCCAGTGGAAAGAAGGAATCATCATCAAGCTGCCGAAGAAAGGAGACCTCAGGGACTGCAGTAACTACCGAGGGATCATGCTCCTGTCAACGCCAGGCAAGGTTCTCAACAGGGTTCTACTGGAGAGGATGAAAGAAGCCGTCGATCCCAAGCTCCGAGACCAGCAGGCAGACTTCCGGCGGAACAAATCCTGTGCCGACCAGATCGCCAACCTGCGCATCATCGTGTTGCAGTCGCTGGAGTGGACCCCCCACGCCCCCTCTACATCAACTTCATAGATTATGAGAAGGCCTTCGACAGTGTGGACAGAGAGACGCTGTGGAAGCTGCTGAGGCACTACGGAGTCCCAGAGAAGATCATCTCATTCATCCGGTGCACCTACCAGGACATGAGCTGCAGGATTGCCCACGCAGGCCAGCTGTCCGAAAGTTTCGAGGTGAAGACCAGAGTTCGTCAGGGGTGCCTGCTGTCACCGTTCCTCTTCCTCCTGGTCATCGACTGGATCATGAAGACCACTACAACAGGCAGGAACAACGGAAAACAGTGGACACTCTGGACACAGCTGGACGACCTCGACTTCGCTGACAACCTGGCGCTCCTGTCACACAACCACAGCCAGATGCAGGACAAGACCACTCGACTGGAGACCATGTCAGCCAGGACAGGGCTCAAGATCAACAACAAGAAGACCGAGCTGATGAAGATCAACACCACTGCCAACACACCAGTCACAGTCGGTGGAGAGCCCATCAGGGAGGTGGAGTCTTTCGTCTACTTGGGAAGCGTGGTTGACCGACAGGGAGGCACGGACCGAGACGTCACAGCCAGAATCAGCAAGGCAAGAACAGCTTTCATCATGCTCAAGAACATCTGGGCATCTGGAACTATCAGTATGAAAACCAAACTCCGCATCTTAAACTCCAGTGTGAAGTCAATTCTGCTCTACGGATACGAGACATGGCGGACAACACAGACGATGCAGCAGAAGATTCAGACATTCTTCAACACCTGTCTGAGGCGCATCTACAAGATCCGATGGCAGGAGATCTGTGGGAGCGAGCGGGACAGGAACCAGTGGCCAAGCAGATACTGCGAAGGAAGTGGGCCTGAATCGGACACACCCTCAGGAAGCCAGTGTCCAGCATCATCACGCCAAGCCCTGACCTAGAACCCGCAGGGAGAGAGGAAGAGAGGCCAACCTCGCAACAGCTGGAGGCGAGACACCGAGGCAGAGCTGAAGCAGCAAGGGACCAACTGGACTGGAATGGCCAGAACAGCCCAGAACAGAGTGCGATGGCGAGGGGTCGTCGATGGCCTATGCTCCACCAGGAGCGATGGGCAAAATGAAAATGAATGAATGTTGTATGGCATGACTGTTGTAGGTTATAGTTTTCTTTAAAAGATATGGCATGACTGTTGGGTTTTTATTGTAGTGTTGGTCCCCACTTCCGAAAGAAGCTGAAATTAAGCAGGGTGTGATGAGGGAGAGGGTGAGGGGGTGGGGGTGGTGGTAGCTGTCAGGGAATGTGGGGTGGGGTGCAAGAGTGGAGGTGGGGGAAGGAGAGCAGTAAATGCCAAACTGGTGGCAGGCAGGAGCACGCCACGCGCGCGCGCACACGCACACATACACTGGCGTACGCCGCACACACACACACGCACACAAACACACACACACCCACAGACACACATACACACACACACACAAATACCTCCATCCCCACACACACACACACACACACACACACACACACCCACACAAACACACCCACACATACACACACCCACAGACAAATGGAACCACCTATTTCTAGTGCGCGCGCATTTTGTGCGTGCGTTTTCCTTGTGTCTTAAAAACTGCTATGAAGGTTTCACCAACAAAAAGAATTAATTCTATTCTATTCTTTTCTGTTCTACTCTCTCTCTCTCTCTCTCTTCCTGTCTCTCTCCCTCTCTCTTACGTACATGTTGACTGCAGACAGGATGCAAGTAACCCTTACCCCCCCCCCCGCTTCCTCCAGTTTAACAGAACCTGTAGGAATCCATGAACAATTCAAAGCTCAGTTTTCAATCAGACGACCAGTCAGGCAAGCACTCAACCAGTCGCCGCTCCATCGCTACCCCCTCCCTCGTCCCATCAAGCAATCAATCAGGCAACCAACCAACCACTCAACCAGTCAACAGTCTCTCTCTCTCTGGACTGCCTGCTTCCCCCTCCCTCCACCACCACCACCCCTCCGCCCTCCACTCAATCCGTCTGTCTGTCTGTCCCTCTGCCTACGTCTGTCTCTGTCTGTCTGCCTGTCTGTCTGTCTGTCTCTCACAGTAACAAAGTTTAAAAAAAAAAATATCTATTGTCATTTTACCCCCAACCCCCACCCACCCCCTCTCTCTCTCTCAATCAGTGAACAACCAACTGACCATCAATTACAGTTTTCTGAGGAAGGTAATGACTGAGGGGCCGGAAATTAGGACCATTACTTTTCAAGGTTTGATCTTGAGGGTGGTTTTTATTGTTGATTTTTAGGTGTTTTTTGTTTTTTTTTTCTGTTTTTTTTTCTTTTTTTTCATGTGTGCATCGTTTCCTTGTGACCAGGACCGAGAGAGAGAGAGAACAAGGGCGTTAATAACAAGGAACGGGGTGAAGGTGGAGGTGTGGTTCGTCCGTCGGGATCGACGACGACCATCTAGTCACCCTGGGGGTGGGTGGGCTGGGCTTTGTGGGTGCGCAGATGACTGGTCAAGCCAGTCCGCGCCTGAAAGGCTCTGACGCAGTGTAGACAGGGAATGGTGGCGGCTGTCGGGGACTTCCTGGCACTGCTTTTCCTGGCCTGTCTGCGTTGCTCTGCTGCAGCGATTCTGTTGGCCTCAGAGGATTTGGCGCCTTTGTGGACAGCTGAACGCCACTTTGGTCTGTCCATTGCATTCAGCTCCCAAGTGACGTGGCTGATGTTGAAGGTCTTCAGAGAAGCTTTCAGAGTGTCTTTGAAGCGCTTCTTTTGGCCTCCACGGGAGCGCTTGCCATGTTGGAGTTCGCCGTACAGCAGTTTCTTGGGGAGCCGGTGGTCTGGCATGCGAACTACATGGCCTGCCCAGCGCAGCTGGGCCTGCATCAAGATGGTGTAGATGCTGGGCAAGTTTGCACGAGTGAGCACCTCTGTGTCAGGGATCTTCTCTTGCCACTTTATGCCGATAAGTTTTCTGAGGCTGGTGGTGTGGAAGTGGTTCAGCTTTTTGGCGTGGCGTTTGTAGATCGTCCATGATTCACATCCATAGAGCAGTGTGGTGAGAACTATGGCCTTGTATACTTTGAGCTTCGTCTCCAGGGTGATGCCTCTCCTGTTCCAAACGTTTTTATGGAGTCTGCCGAAGGCAGCGCTGGCCTTGGTGTGTCTGGCATTCACCTCGTCGTCGATGACAACTGTGCGAGAGAGTGTACTGCCCAGGTATGTGAACTTGTCCACCGCGTTCAGTCGTTGCCCGTTGATGAAGCTGTTTGGTTCAACGTAAGGCTTTCCTGGAGCTGGCTGGTGCATCACCTCAGTCTTCGTTTTGCTGATTGTGAGGCCAAAGTTGTCACAGGCAGCAGAGAACTTGTCGACACTGTGCTGCATGTCAGCTTCGGAGGCAGCGTTGAGAGCGCAGTCATCAGCAAACAGGAAGTCGTTGACGGTGTCTGTCCTCACCTTGGTTTTTGCTTGAAGCCTCCTGAGGTTGAAGAGTGAGCCATCTGTGCGGTACCTGATGCCAATGCCTACGTCAGCGTCTCTGAAGGCATCTGTCAGCATGGCTGAAAACATGAGACTGAACAGGGTGGGTGCAAGAACACACCCTTGCTTGACTCCGTTGGAGACAGGGAATGGTTCTGAAGTCTCTCCGTTGTCTTGGACTCGGGCCAGCATCCCATCGTGTAGTTGCCGTATGATGGTGATGAACTTTCTGGGACATCCGTACTTCGCCATGATTCTCCAAAGGCCATCTCTGCTAACAGTATCGAAGGCCTTGGTCAAATCGACATAGGTGGAGTAAAGGTCGGCGTTCTGTTCCTGACACTTCTCCTGGAGCTGCCTGGCAGCAAACACCATGTCGATAGTTCCGCGTTCTTTCCGGAAGCCACACTGGCTCTCTGGTAGGAGACCTTGCTCAAGGTGCGCTGTGAGACGGTTGAGTAGCACTCTGGCCAGAGTCTTGCCTGCGACAGACAGCAGGGATATTCCACGATGGTTGTCACAGGCCTGACGATTTCCTTTGCGCTTGTACAGGTGTATGATGGAAGCGTCTTTGAAGTCCTGTGGAACCGCCTCATGCTGCCAGATGAGCTGGAACAGCTGATGAAGCTTCTCAGTCAGCGCCATACCACCTTCTTTGTAGACCTCAGCTGGAATGGAGTCTGAGCCAGGGGCTTTGCCATTGGATAGCAGACGGATAGCTTTCTGGGTCTCCTCCAAAGTTGGAATGGCATCCAACGCCTCACTGACTGGCACCTGGGGGAGTCGGTCGATGGCTTCATCATTGATGGTGGAAGGGCGGTTCAGTACGCTGTCAAAGTGTTCAGCCCATCTCTCAAGGATTGCGTCCTTGTCAGTGATTAGGGTAGAACCATCAGCACTGAGGAGTGGAGCAGATCCGGAGGTGGTGGGACCGTAGACTTCTTTCAGGCCGTTATAGAAGTTCTTCATGTCGTTCCTGTCTGCAAAGCCCTGGATCTCATCAGCTTTGTTGCTCAACCAGGAATCCTGCATCTGCCGCAGCTTCAGCTGGATGGTGCTGCGTGCGCTCTTCAGTATGTCTTTCTTTGACTGTGACTTGGGATCTTCAATGTGGGCTCTGTAGGCTTGGCGTTTGTCTTCTAGCAGGTGCTTGATCTCAGTGCAGTTCTCATCAAACCAGTCTTTGTGCTTCCTGGCAGAAGGCCCCAGGCACTCCATGGAAGTGTTGTACACCGTCTCATGCAGCGCGCCCCATGCTGCCTCCACATTCTGGTTGTCCAGCACGGTGTCAGCAAAGCTCTGCTTGATGTTGCCTAGCTCCAGCTTGTTGACATTCAGGCGTTTGGGTGCTTTCATGCCCTGAGGCCGTCTCTTGGGCTGGATGCGGAGGTTGAGCTTGGAGACGATAAGGCGGTGGTCTGTCCAGCACTTGGCGCCGCACATGGCCCTCGTGACTCGTACGTCCTGCCTGTCCCTCTTCCTGACGATGACAAAGTCGATGAGATGCCAATGCCCAGAGCGAGGATGCATCCATGACGTCCTGTTACGGGTAGGGAGGCAGAAGACGGTGTTTGTGATAAGAAGGTCGTGCTCGGCACATGTCTGGAGAAGTAGTTGGCCATTGCTGTTACAGTTACCAACCCCATGCTTCCCAATCACGCCTTCCCAGGAGGTGCTGTCACAACCAACTCTCGCGTTAAAGTCACCAAGAATGATGAGCTTGTCTGTGTTGGGAACAGTGGTGATGACAGCGTTCAGGTCCTCGTAGAACTTGTCCTTGATCTCATCCGGGTTGGTCATGGTGGGCGCGTAGGCGCTGACAATGGTGGTAAACTTCTTCCCGTTGCATAAAGGGAGTTTCACCGTCATCAGGCGATCGTTCACTCCTTTCGGGGGGCCAGCCAGCTTGCCAACGAGGGTTGTCTTCACTGCAAAGCGAACTCCAGCTTCTAGTCTCTCTTCAGATCCGCGACCACTCCAAAAGAAGGTGTAGCCTGCGCCTCGCTCACAGAGTTCGCCTTCTTCTGACAGTCTGGTCTCACTTAAGGCAGCGATGTCGATGTTGTACCTGGCTAGTTCACTCGCAATGAGTGCTGTGCGTCTCTGTGGTCTGTCCGAGTCGCCTCTGTCCAGAAGCGTACGCACGTTCCATTGGCAATGGTCAATGGGGTGCTCCTTGTTTTCTTCTTTCTTTCCTTTGTGTGCCGACCGCTTGAGTAGGGTCCCCGTCAGCCGCAGTATGCTGACTAGGGTGGTGTGGAGCAGGCAATGTTTAGGGCACCTTTTCTAGCCCCTTCCTCATGCCATGGAGGTGAGCAGTGCTGTCCTGAAGAGGGCTGCTCAGTCGCTCAGGGGGCTGCCGATCTCCACCGCTGCTCCAGTCGGTGAAAAACGATCATATGGCCGAGCCGCCTGTGTGCAGGTCCGCGGCTACGACTGCCATTGTACCCACACCTGTCGCTTCGTCGCTCGCCTGTCGCCACAGGGCTGGGGGAAAATGATGGTATGGGATGAAGGATAACTGATGACTTGCGCGATGACTTTGTTTATAGTGAGGAGGAGTTGCGCACCGTCGACCTCCTTCTCTTGTCCGAGACGGTCTGTATCCAGTGGCAAGACGAGGTCAAGACGACTGGAGATGGAAACGGATGCAGTGGATGACCAGGATATCCTATGTGTCTCATCCTGCCCTCAGCACTTCACAGTGCTCTGCTGCAACCGCCTTCCTCTCCGTTGAACCATGAAGGTTTCTTCCGCACAGTCCGCCGGATCCAGTCTTCACATGCTTGGGCAGACAAGCCCTAACTCACCGAGGGTTTGAGACCCGTTGGCTACCCTCACCTAGTTTAGCCAGCCTGTCAAAGCCGTTGCCCGGGGGTTGGGCGCTGCCTCATGCTAGCAGCTTCTAGGACCCATAGGTGAGAGCTGGGTGCCGGTGGGGACCAACAGAGGACGAACCACTCCCGGAAGAGCGTGACAAGCCCCCCCTCTAGAGGTACTACCCCTCCCGTGCACCCCCTAAGGAGGGGGAAATACTAATCCCTGTCACACACCCCTCCTCTCCCATCCACGACCTCACACACACTGGCAGGTACAAGCACGATGCACGAGCACACACACACACACACACACACACACACACACACACACGTACCATGCCGCCTTTGATGTCCAGGCAGACATAAACCCGACCGTATGTTTCCCTACCTCTGAGTGTTGGACTGCCAGTGTTCTCGTTGTTCAGTTGATTGGTTTTGCTCACCCCCACGCGCCCCCCTTCCCCTCTCACTCTCTCTCTACCTCCTTTCCTCCCTCTGCACCCTCTTTCTGTCTCTTTTTCTGTCTCTGTAGCTGTGTCTTTCTCTGTCTCATTCTCTCTCTCTCTTTCTCTCTCTCTGTGCATCCCCTCTCCCCCTTTCTGTCCTTTTCTGTCTATTTTTCTGTCTGTCTGTCTGTCTTTCTCTCTCTCGCTCAGTAAATCTAGATAAAACGATGATAATGATTTTCAAGGTCGGTGGTTATCTAGGAACAAGAAAAAAAAAAAGGAAGTACGGAGATAAAGAGATCAAAGTAACGGACAGCTAAAAGTATCTGGGCATGACCTTTTTAACTAAACTGTTTGTCAGCTCAGTTTTTGAAGATATATGTCCGAAAAGAAAAAAAGAAAAAAAAAGAAAAAAAAGAAAAAAGAAAAAAAAGGGGTCATACAAATAATCGATTCAATGAGACGACTGAATTTGGCCGAATCACATTATTAAATTCCTTGATTCACAAATAGAGCTCTGAGTTATGCTGCCGAAGTGTAGGGTTTGGATGATACCATACAAATTGAAAACGTACACACGTTTGCAATGTATAAAAACTAAACTTTCCACTACATACTTCAAATAAACTAATGTACGGAGAAACAAGTATGTTCCCCATTTATGTTACAGCTGCCGTAAAATGCATAAAATACTGGATGAAATTCATTGGACATCCAATGTTAAGACTGAACAGACAAGCCTTCGACATGCTCTTAATATACATATTTCAACTTTTTAAATATTGTATTTGACATTGCATGTTCACGTCCATTTTGTTGATAATTATATCTCCCTCTGACTGATGGGCACCAAAAACCTTTGTAAAAAAAAAAAGAAACAATTGCTCTTGTTCTTGTTCTTGTTCTCTCTCTCTCTCTCTCTCTCTCTCTCTCTCTCTCTCTCTCTCTCTCTCTCTCTGTGATGATGATGATTATTATTATTCGCAGTAGTAGCAGTTGATGTAGCAGTGTTAACAAAAGTATTATTGTTGTGTCGTTATCGTTAATGTTGTTATTATTATTGTTGTCACAAGGACAGGTTGCCGAAGACTAGGCGATGCCTAAAATCTTTATCCTTGAGTAATAAAGTTTTTGAATCTCTCCCTCTCTCTGTGTCTGTGTCTCTGTCTCTCTCTCGAACTAAAAACAATACAAGACATTCACTTAAAAGAATCCCCCCTCCCCCCGCCTCCACCCCCCACCCCCCAACAAGAGAGAGAGACAGAGAGACAGAGACAGAGAGAAGAAGAAAAGAATAAAGACAGAACGAACAAAAGAAAGACAGAAAAGATATCAAATCCACTGAAGCAGCGATACGATGTTTCTTATCGTTCCATCGGTAACTGAATTGCTACTGTGAACCTGCGTCCATGGTGCTGAAACGAGATTGTTGTGGTATGAGGGAATAAGACGAAGAAGAAGAATGAGGGAGACTGAGGAGGAGAAGCAGAAGAAAAAGAAGAAGGAAAAGGAGACGAAGAAATAGGACAGAAAGAAAGAGAAGAAAATGGAGGAGGAGGGGGGAGGCTGAGGTGTAGGGAGAGGGACTGAGAAAGAGACAGAGACACAGACAAACAGAGACAGTGACGGAGACAGAGACAGATACAGACAGATATAGACAGAGAAACGCACAGAAATTTCACAAACAGACAGACACTCAGTGGCACGAATAGGATGCGAACAAACTTGAAATTTCCCTTCCGACTGAACAAAAATGAAGGAAAAACAACAACAAAAAACAACCAACAACGAAGAAGTTAAAACTGACAAATGACTGTCCATCTGGTTTACTCTCCCTCTTCCTAATTTCTCTCTTCCCCCCATCCTCTCCCCTCCCCCTCCCCCCACACACATACACACTCCGAGTCGGAATGGGATATAGAAGGGATTTACGCTCCCCGGCCTTAAAAAAAAAAAGAAAGAAAAAAAGGAAAGAAAAAAAAGTTCTTTCTCTTCTCTCCTTTTCTTCTTCTTCTTCTTTAATTCTCTCCTTCATGTTGGCCTCACAATCTATCTGGGCAATAAAATGTGGGTCGACGCTTTGTTGTTGTTGTTGTTGCTTTTTTTTATCATCATTTTTTCCGTTTTATTTTCTCCCCCCCCCCTCTCTCTCTCTCTCTTTCTTTCTCTCAGTGTCGCACTCTCTTTCCCCCTCCCTCCTTCCCTATCTTCTCTGACTCTGTGTGTGTGTGTGTGTGTGTGTGTGTGTGTGTGTGTGTGGAGAGAGAGAGAGAGAGAGAGAGAGAGAGAGCGAGAGAGAGAAGTCGAACTGCTTCGGGCTGTGTCAGTGCATTTATTGGCCCAGGCTGCTTCGCAGTCGGTGCTCTCCCTTCTCTCTCTTCTTTCTCGCACACTCGCTGTGTTTTGTTCAGCGACCTTTTTTTAAATTTTTTATTTTATTTATTTAAAAAAACAAACAAAAAAAACCTCTTTGTCAGGAGGGCGAGTGAGATCGGACTGGGAAAAGCTGGTTTCAGTCTGTGTGTATTTCTCTCTCTCTCTCTCTCTCTCTCTCTCTCTCTCTCTCTCTCTCTCTCTCTCTCTGTGTGTGTGTGTGTGTGTGTGT
>JAAQRG010034911.1:0-10814 GCA_011634625.1 Babylonia areolata
ATGTATTTATTATCATGACCATGGTCATTTTTGGCGTTACGATTTCAAAATATTAAACATTTACTTTCTTAAATAAAATGGAAAAGATCTATTACAGCCCAAGCGGTTATTGGAAGGGTTATTCGGCGATTAAAAAACTCGCGAAAGCAGCCAAGGTGTCTGAGGATGAGGCTAGAAAATGGTTACAAAACAAGCTATATGGCAAATTTATCTACCCCCTCCAAAGTATATTCCGAGAGCAAAATTTGATATTACTATCCCAAATGAGGTTCATCAGGCTGACCTTTTATTTTTACCCTATGACAGAATCAGGCGTAAGACGTATAAGTATGCGCTGACTGTCGTTGATGTTGCAAGTCGATATAAAGAAGCCGAACCCCTAACAACGAAAGACAGCGTCGAAGTGGCGGCCGCTTTTTTACGTATTTATGACCGTAGCCCTTTGAAGTTGCCCAAACTTCTTCAGGTAGATCCTGGCCGAGAGTTTATGGGTGCTGTGAACAAAATTTTTAAAAGAGTAAGGCGTGGAAAGACACACAGAAGCCAGGCTATTGTAGAAAGATTTAATCGTACGCTGGCAGAACGATTGTTTAGTCATCAATATGTGGCTGAAATGAAATCGCCGAATCGATCAACAGAATGGGTCACTAGATTACCGGCTGTTGTGGCTGCATTGAATAATGAGGTGACGAGACTTATAGGTAAGAAACCGTCGGTCGCAATAAAGGCCAAATCGGTAGAAGCCGAATCCTCTGCACCGACTAAAGATGATAAAGGAGAGTTACCGCCTGATGCGCAAGTTCGGTACTTGTATGAGCCCGGTGAGCTCGAGGGTGGAGCTCGCAAACGAGCAACGGATCCCGTTTGGTCTCTTAAAGTTTATAATATTAAGCGTATGATGCCCGGCGATCCTATTCTTTATTATTTACAAAATGGCCCATCCAGAGGGTTTGTACACGAAGAGCTTATGGTTGTTCCTCACGATACAGAAATACCATAGTGCCCGTAGGCGTAAGATGTAATACCATCATCTAGCCAATAGCGTTTGGAATCGTACGGTGAGAGTGATGTCTTCATTTGCTTGATCGTGTACATCTTGTGCTTATACGATCTGAACGTTCTCATACAATTAGTAAATTGAACAGATCGATCAATACACTCCTTATACATATCGGGTTCAATTTCATCCTTCACCACACATTTTTTTATGCCCTTGGCTTTCTTGATAACTGATCCATCATCCGCTACAACCGAATACATCTTCGAGCGCAAGCCGCAGAATTGTCGGATCGGTTTACATCCGAGCTCACTTTTCATGTATCCTGGCACTTTCTCTATCGATTTATCATACAATGGATGATCTTTTGGAAAATTACTGCGGTCATGTACATTATCATCCATACAAGCGATAAAATCCTCGCATTCTACGTGGAGAATGAATGAATCGGTATCAGTATATAACAACCTGCATCCATATTTTTTCTTGTAGTGGTTGTAATACAAATCATACATGAGATACTTTGATAGGTCGAGAATGGCCATCCCGATATAGATAGGTTTATTGAGCACAAGCTTATTTTTTTTGTAGTGAATCGCTAGAAGTTTCTCGTTGATGATCATATGATCGACATAAGCCGGTTTGTTTATTAGTTTGCGTGCCTTGTCCTCTTCATCTAACTTGAATAATTTGATATTCGTTCTCATTCTGATATTTTCCATAGTTTTACCAAATACCGAGTTGTTCATTAATTTATACAGATCTTTATCGGCATCGTTAGTAGCTGCTTGTCTCAGTTTGGTGTTCATCATTATATAGGGCGCCATCCAGGGACTTTGATTAAACTTTAACACTTTTGTGATTTTAGTTACTTTCATGCCAAGTTGCGTGTATAGTTTGAGATTTCTATAGTGAACGACATAACCAACCTTATTCCATAGATTCGGAACTAATTTTCTCGTTTCCTTTCCGCGCATCTCGAGTTTTTCACGAAGGCGTCGTTGATAGGGTGAGAGGTTTTCGAGTTTTATTTCTATTTTCTCAGGAGCTAGGGGATAATCGTTATGTTCGTCGTGTAATTCCTTAGGGTACTCGATATCACACTCCACAATATATCCCGTCTCATCATCGTCGGGGTGATTTAGAATCTTTTCGAGATTAGCATCGTTATCCCAGATAAATCCACCCGTGGGTAAAGCTTGTAACATCGCCCAACCATACAAGTTGTTCGCGTCGAGATACATGATATACGAATCCGTTTTTTCAGGTCTGTAATCTTTCATATACTTGTTATTAGCCTCCGCGTATCTTCTAAAAGTCATACTGATTCCACCGCGTATTCCCGCCTCTATCATGTTATATTGTTCGATATCCGTCAACAGTTCGAGTTCTATTCCCGTACTCTTGAGTAAAGCATCCCAAGACATTCCGGGAAGCGTGTATACAGGCTCGAGATTATGAGTTCGCAAACACGTATTTCTAAAATTCTGGAACACATCGGCAAGTAACAGCACATCAGTGACTAAGTACAGATCGTTATAATCACCTAGATTCTTACATTTAAACTTCTTCCACACATTCTTGGCATGCTCGTGGTCACTTTCTGATATATCCGTGTTGTTAAGTTTACTAAAGAAATGACTTTTCTTTGGTAGTTTTGTATCTTCGTATTTACTCCAATCGGTAATATATTCGTACGGAAAGACTCCTTTTCTCGTAACGAGCTTGAACTCCTCCTCATCTGTGAAACGTTTGCACGTTAAAAACTTCTTATTATCCGGAAGGTTCTTCGCAAGCTGGTCGAGACTCGAACTCAAGAATGCGAAACTATCTAAAAACTTCAACCTTCCCCAACTGAATGTGATGTACTTCTCTTTATTATTCGCGATACACGTAATTCTACCACCACCTTTGTTCGCGAGCTCCGAAATGATCGCGTGAGAGTCATATCGACAACACAAATTCGTCGGGTTTTATTCTCAATTTAAGATTACACGATGCATGCGCGGCACCTCTGTGGTTCCCTGTGATATGGTCATGATCTCTTACTTTATCATTTGCGGGTAGTTCCCCTCTACATATCCAACAAACTCGTTCGTTTTCAAACGATTTGTTATCTTTTTTGGTCATCTTTATTGGAACTGGTTTTTTCAATTCCTTGACAGTATAATAATATATTATTCGAAGTTTATCGAGAAAATGACTGACCGCATTCTCACCACGAAATAGTTGCGGTTTGTACGCCCTTCCATCAGACCTAACATGCACAAACCCGTATGACGAGATGATGTGTTCGCTTTCTTTGATGGTCTTATTCGAATCAGAATCGTCTTTTATTTCTTTACAAATCGCCTCAAAATCAGCATATATCACATCACTAACTTGCATCTGTTTTTGAAAATTGGTAAATTTGATCATTTTTGTCTTCTCCGATGGCATCTCAACACAAGAATAGTTTTTGTGGTTGATCTGCGCGCATCGCTTAATATGTTCTTCTAAAAGTTCTGATGATGTTGTACCTGTCAAGCAATACTCACAAAAGTACATTGCTGCTTTGTGTTTGTTTGTATTACTCAGTAGTCTGTTAAAATTCTTAATATAAGTATAATGTTGTCCACCATTTTCATTTTCTATAATAAGAAGTTTAATACGCTCCATGTTTGTGGGTTGTTTTGATATTCTTGCGCGTTCAATCGTTTCATTTTTTAAAAAGTATACATTAATAGCAATATTATTTTGAGTCTCAATCCTTGTAATTTGTTTTATTGGTGTAGGAAAGTCAATATTTTCAAAATTAAACCCATCATCAGAAGGATAGGAATAAGTTAAATTAGAATTCGCTTTTGCTGGAAACTTGTGTGCACGTAAACAATGTCTTATACATTGATCATCTTTATTTTTAATGTTAATCACAGCTCTTTTATTTTTTAACCACTGTGGTGATTCAATAAAGGATCCTGGAGATGTAATAGAAACTCTATTCACCCATAAACTAAAGATTCTTTTAATGAACCATCCTGAACCTTCATTTGTAAAATTTTCTATTTTTAACAAAATCTGTTTTATTTGTTTTTCAATATCTTGATCATCAACAACATCAATAATACTTTGATATTCCGATCGAAATACACCTACAGTAGTATCATCATTTTTAATTTGACCAAACTCCACCGTTAAAACAATATTTTGTTTGGTCAGTGGAATAGCTCTTTGGTTAATAGTGTCCACTTTACTCATCATAAACGAAAGCGGATCTATTTCATTTGGAAGAGCTGCAAGTTTATAATTTTTAATAATACTACCAAACTCCTCCGTGGATTCAGCTTTATGTTGTAGTTTACGTGTATTTTTAATAAGTTCATCTTTTTTCATTCTACTAAAACCACGAATTTTGAGCTTTCGTGCAATATCTTTAAGCGTAGCATTGGTCTCCCCCTCCAAAGCATCAAACCCCAGTGCTTTAATCAACTCAGTTTTATTCATAGATTCATGATTAGGAATCTCTTTTCTTGAAGCGAGATCACGGTAATATTTTTCAGAATACCGTTGCACCATTTTTCTCTCTATATATACTATTATATTTTTTTCTCTAATAGGATTTTTTTTTACAAGTTGATCAATCTCTGAATCCAATGATTACTCCACCAAAGGGTGGAATATACCCTCTTGAATAAGTTTCAAAAGGGTCAATTTCATCATCGTCATCATCATCATCAGAAATATAACCCTCAGAGTCGCTTGAATGTTCTCCACAATCGGGTATAGGATCAATCTTTTTCTCCATTGGAGGAGGCTTCTCTTTTTTATGCTTACATTTACAACAAATAACATACTTCGTACGTACATAAAGGTTGCATTTTATACAAAGTACTGGAAGTGACATTCCTTTTCTATGACATTTAATATGATCTTTACAATAGAGCCCCATGCAAGCTCGACCGCATACTCTATTTGTTTTAACTTGGGGTACTCACAAATGTTATGTGGAAAAGGCATTATTTTTTCTATATATACAATATAATCTTTTCTCTAATAGGGTGATCACAATCTTCGCGCGCGGGTGGGAAGATACGAGGAGGCAGGCTGTGCGCGGGACCACTCTCCCGTCCCACTACACACGCCGTGCGGTCGCATGTCAGCACACACACACAGGGAACGGGGCGACCGTTTCGCTCTCCATACACCTTTATAACTAGATTTTTTTTTTTATGCTTGAGGGCGGTATTGCGCGGTTTTGGGCTGGGGTCGGTTGTATATAGAACCCCCATGACCGTTTCGCTCCCCCATACACATATCCAACCATTTTTTTTTTTTTTTATCTTGTGATTTGGCTCTCCATACACATATAACTTGTTTTAACTATATATTTTTTTTTTATGCTTGAGGGTCATATTACTCCAACATATACAGGTTTTGGTTAAATTTTTTTTATGCTTGAGGGCCTTAACACAAGCTAATACGCCCAAAAAAGTTGTATATAGAACCCCCATCTCTTATACTACTAGGGACGTAACTGATCTAGATTAATTTAACCAGCAGAACTTTCAAACTGGTCAGGAGTGATCTCGCTTGCCACTGCCAGCTTGATCTTGAATTATTACTTTTAACAGAAAAAAAACCTAACAAAAAACAAAAAAAAACGAACAACAACAACAACAACAACAACCCACCGCCCCCCCCCCCCCCCAAAAAAAACAAAAAAACAACAACAACAAAAACAAACAAAAAACAACCAAAAACAAACAAACAAACAAACAAAACAAAACAAACAAACAAAAAACCCCGAGGAATTAATTCTGGGTCTGAGCTGTTTCATCCCCCCCAACTTACAGCCCGTGCAACTGAAGCCAGGCACATCACCAAGACGCAACGAAAGCGTTCTGTGCGCAAGGCCCGAGCAGTGTCCACTGCCACGACAGCTCCCACTCACTTGTGCCCCACACGTGGGGCAAGCCTTCAGGGCCTGGATTGCCCTCATGACCAGTCACGACCGGACCCACGGCCGCCGATCTTCAGTCTGATTCTTGAAGCCATGGTCACGTTCGAATCCGGATGATGAACATCGCCGTGAACAACTTGAGCAACCGACTACCGCTGGAAATAACAACAGCCCACCACCGACTGCAGACAATAGAAAACCTTGAAGGAGTTCTCGCGATGCTGCCGATAGCCGCTTCACACAACAACGCCTTTCTGTTTTCTTCTTCCATATGAGTTTCCACAATCATCAGGGTGATTTCGCGATAATATTATTATGGTCGAGGTCGAATGGTAGCAACAACAACAAACAACATTAACAACAACAACAAACAATAAAACAACAACAAACAACAATGACAAAGCAACAATGACAATAACAAACAACAACAACAACAATAAAACAACCCACCAATAATAAGAACAACAACAAACAACAACATCAAACAACAACCAAAAAAACACAACAACAACAATAAACAAGAAACAACAACAAAAACAATATCGACAACAACAAACAACAGCAACAACAAAAACAGCAACAAAAACATCAACAACAACAAAGAACCACAACAGCAACAACAAAACAACAACAAACAACAACAAAACAACAGTAACGACATTAATAACAACAATCAACAACAACCACAACACAACAAAACAACAACATCAAACAACAACATCAAACAACAACAACGACAAACAAAAACATTAACAACCACAACAACAACCACAACACAACAAAACAACATCAAACAAAAACAACAACAAAAACAACAACAACAACATCAAACAACAACAATAAACAACATCAAACAACAACAATAAACAAAAACAACATGAACAACAAACAACTACAACAACAACAAACAACTACAACAACAAACAACAACAAAAACAACATCGGCAACAACAAAGAACTACAACAGCAACAACAAAACAACAACAAACAACAACAACAACAAAACATTAGTAACAATAATAATAATGTAGCCAAGTGCTTAACTGGCTACGAATAACCTTAGTACTTAATTGGCTACAAATAACCTTAGTTCAATCCGAAAGCTGAGCTGTAGCAGACGCCATTTTTGTAGTCACTGCATACCTGCTGTCTTTCAATGATTCAGGCATAAAGCACGACGCCATTCCAAATTTGAATAACCCATGCCCATTCTAAACTGCTCCGAATATGTATCAATTTTAGTGTAGGTATCGTTTACTGTAATGTTATATTTGTTGTGCTTACACACACCCTTAAAGCAGTTAGAAGCGTGTTTGATTTCAGTTAATCGTTCGTCAGTCTAAAGATTTCAGCTGACGCTAAGCTTACGTCATTCTGTCCTTCTCGCCACACACTTGCTGTACGACCAGTGTCACGGTACGCTATTGGCTGAGCTGGAATCTGTGTTTCTGCACCACGGTATTTAATTAATATATCTTTTGTCGGATCAGTAAACTACAAGTATTATATACTGGCTGAATCGTCGCGATTCCATCTTTAAGTCTATTCCATTTGTGTTTGCCTACGTTAAACTGATTTAACGCAGTTTGTAATTTTCAGCGATGAGCTCGTTAAAACTGACCCTGCTCAGGTGACTTAAATTAAGATTATAAATTCAGCGTAAATAATCAACACTTCATTTTATACTCATTAGAAAGTAGGCGTTGAGCTCTTTCTTTTGCAACTTATCCGACGTAAATCGGTTCAGGAATCATTTAGAAATCTATCACTGAACACCTTGTAAGAAACACAGTTGTCGTCGGATTTGGCCTGATTAGTGCCGATCTGCTTTTCAGCGTGCCTGATTGTCTTTGCAGTCCGCTTAACCTGCATAAATTGGCAGCACACGTGATTGTCTTTGTAGTTTCCCTTAACCTGTATAAATTGGCAGAGCGGGTAATGAGTGGCCACTTCACACCTGAAGTGGCCAGAGCCTGCTCTCTTTCTCTCTTGCTGTGTCCCACAACAGTGACATCTTGCTAGTATCTCTGTGAGTATTAGTGTGTAGAAACGTGCTGATGATTTGTAAGTTGTATTCTTCGACACAGTACTTGTGTTCATATGAGTATGTTCAGTTATTGCTTTGTTCAGTTATTGCTTTGACATGTAGTCACAGCATGGCTATGATATAGAAAATCGCCATGTCGTCATATGGTCGTAGCAGTATTCCGTTTGATTCTTTTTAACGTCAGTCAATGACGTCAATGTTCATTGTTATACGTACATGCAACATTGACATTGTATTTATGGCTTTTATTTGTTAGTGTCTTGCAGGCACTGTTTTCCTGTAATAACTGTAGAGAATAAACCATTGAAAGGGCGTCCCCTTTCACATGCTTCTGCCTGCACGGGAACCTGCTATCTTCTACTACTCCTAATCCCTCTTTCCATTCCTACACCCTTACCCCCTATTCTACCTATCTCCACTCCACTCCAACCCTACTCTTACCCCGACACCATCACAATAACAACAAACAACAACAACAACAAACAACAACAAACAACAACAACAACAACAAACAACAAACAAACAAAAACAACAATAACAACAACAACAATAAACAACAACAACAGCCTTCCCTAACGGTTGCAGTCCTGTCTTCTCGGAAGACGAAGATGTCGAAGAACCTGACCCCAATGAGGACGAAAGCTAATCTGTCGTACAACTCAGCCGTCCCCTTTAGCAGTCCACAGGATGGGCTGAAAATCAAGACTGATGTGCAGAACACGTTACTGAACGTGATGTTAAAAGAGGGTTTTGATTCTTCTCACAGAATTCCTCATTTTAGTGTATGCTCTGAGGTTCATGATGTTAAAAGAGGCTTTTGATTCTTCTCACAGAATTCCTCATTTTAGTGTATGCTCTGAGGTTCATGATGTTAAAAGAGGGTTTTGATTCTTCTCACAGAATTCTTCATTTTAGTGTATGCTGTGAGGTTCATGATGTTAAAAGAGGGTTTTGATTCTTCTCACAGAATTCCTCATTTTAGTGTATGCTCTGAGGTTCATGATGTTAAAAGAGGCTTTTGATTCTTCTCACAGAATTCCTCATTTTAGTGTATGCTCTGGGGTTCATGATGTTAAAAGAGGGTTTTGATTCTTCTCACAGAATTCCTCATTTTAGTGTATGCTCTGAGGTTCATGATGTTAAAAGAGGGTTTTGATTCTTCTCACAGAATTCCTCATTTTAGTGTCTGCTCTGAGGTTCATGATGTTAAAAGAGGGTTTTGATTCTTCTCACAGAATTCCTCATTTTAGTGTATGCTCTGAGGTTCATGATGTTAAAAGAGGGTTTTGATTCTTCTCACAGAATTCCTCATTTTAGTGTATGCTCTGAGGTTCATGATGTTAAAAGAGGGTTCTGATTCTTCTCACAGAATTCCTCATTTTAGTGTATGCTCTGAGGTTCATGATGTTAAAAGAGGGTTTTGATTCTTCTCACAGAATTCTTCATTTTAGTGTATGCTCTGAGGTTCATGATGTTAAAAGAGGGTTTTGATTCTTCTCACAGAATTCCTCATTTTAGTGTATGCTCTGAGGTTCATGATGTTAAAAGAGGGTTTTGATTCTTCTCACAGAATTCCTCATTTTAGTGTATGCTCTGAGGTTCATGATGTTAAAAGAGGGTTTTGATTCTTCTCACAGAATTCTTCATTTTAGTGTATGCTCTGAGGTTCATGATGTTAAAAGAGGGTTTTGATTCTTCTCACAGAATTCCCCATTTAGTGTATGCTCTGAGGTTCATGATGTTAAAAGAGGGTTTTGATTCTTCTCACAGAATTCTTCATTTTAGTGTATGCTCTGAGGTTCATGATGTTAAAAGAGGGTTTTGATTCTTCTCACAGAATTCTTCATTTTAGTGTATGCTCTGAGGTTCATGATGTTAAAAGAGGGTTTTGATTCTTCTCACAGAATTCTTCATTTTAGTGTATGCTCTGAGGTTCATGATGTTAAAAGAGGGTTTTGAATCTTCTCACAGAATTCCTCATTTTAGTGTATGCTGTCCCCCCCACCCCCCACCCCCACTCCCCCCATAAAAACACAACCTGAGGAAAGAAGAAGAAGAAGAAAAGAAAAAAGAAATTAACATGCAGTACATATTGACTAAAAATGACTGGTTTTTCAGCATTCTGCATACAGACTGCTTACTCCAGCTCTTAGCGCTCTACCTGGTATTCACCAACTTTATCAACAATGCAGACTTTGACTTATAACATTTCCGATAACGCACAAATATTACCAGCACATGGGATGCTTATAATCCACATGATTAAAACCAGGCTCTACACTTGTTTAAAGTTGTTGTTGTTGTTGTTATTACCGATGCTTCTTTAGTTTTGTGTCTGCAATGCATACCAGCAAAAACAACAACAACAACAAAAAATGAATGAAATAAAGAAGAAAAATTCACCACCACCCCGACACACGCACACACGCACACACACACACACACACACACAATCTTTCAAGATAAATTCGATGAATATGTGGTACATGCTAGAATATTGACACATTGTTAGATTTCGTATCTATACATCGTACAAAGTTAAACTGGGTCAGGGTACATTGTGATACACTCCTCATTCAGTCACAAGGTCAACGTGACACATTTCGAGAACACGGTCACACTCTGAACTGAAGAGACGTTGGGTGGAACACAAGCACATACAGGAGTGAGACATGCAGGTACACAGTTACACACCTGCACGTTTGCGTCGTGTGCGTGTGAGTGTGTGTGTATGACTGTGTGTGTGTGTGTGTGTGTGTGTGTGTGTGTGTGCGTGTGTGTGTGTGCGTGTGAGTGTGCGTGTGCGTGTGTGTGTGTGTCAGTGTGTGTGT
>JAAQRG010034912.1:0-7500 GCA_011634625.1 Babylonia areolata
TGTCCTCAACAGGTCTATCCCATCAAAGTGATGAATGCTGCTCTCAACAGGTTTATCCCATCAAAGTGATGAATGCTGTCCTCAACAGTTTATCCCGTCAAAGTGATGAATGCTGTCCTCAACAGGTCTATCCCATCAAAGTGATGAATGCTGCTCTCAACAGGTTTATCCCATCAAAGTGATGAATGCTGTCCTCAACAGTTTATCCCGTCAAAGTGATGAATGCTGTCCTCAACAGGTCTATCCCATCAAAGTGATGAATGCTGCTCTCAACAGGTTTATCCCATCAAAGTGATGAATGCTGTCCTCAACAGTTTATCCCGTCAAAGTGATGAATGCTGTCCTCAACAGGTCTATCCCATCAAAGTGATGAATGCTGCTCTCAACAGGTTTATCCCATCAAAGTGATGAATGCTGTCCTCAACAGTTTATCACCTCAAAGTGATGAATGCTGTCCTCAACAGGTCTATCCCATCAAAGTGATGAATGCTGCTCTCAAAAGGTTTATCCCATCAAAGTGATGAATGCTGTCCTCAACAGTTTATCCCATCAAAGTGATGAATGCTGTCCTCAACAGGCTATCACCTCAAAGTGATGAATGTTGTCCTCAACAGGCTATCACCTCAAAGTGATGAATGCTGTCCTCAACAGATTTATCCCATCAAAGTGATGGGTGCTGTCCTCCAAAGCCTTATCCCTTCAAAGTGATCAATGCTGTCCTCGAAAGCTTTATCCCATCAAAGTGATGAATGCTGTACGCCCTCAAAAACTTTATCCCATCAAAGTGATGAATGCTGTACGCCCTCAAAAACTTTATCCCATCAAAGTTGACACGCAGAGTTTATCATCACAACACGTGTTCATGGCGTGACACTGTCGGAAAGACATCTGACGTCTCGTGACGTCAAAGGGTTTATGACGCCATCCTGTGATTTTTTGTAACATTCAATGAGAAACACACACACACACTCAAAAAGATAAATGATGCCGTAAATCAAGCAAGAACGGGGCGTCAGAGACAGCATAATCGAGCATCGTGTTATCTAATAATGGTCAAAGGCAATGTTTTTTTTGTTTTTTGTTTTTTTGTTTTGTTGTTTTTGTTTGGTTGGTTGGTTAGTTAGTTAGTGTGTGTGTGTGTGTGTGTGTGCTGTGGAGGTGGAGTTGAATGGGGGGAGGCTGTGTGTGTGAGAGAGAGAGAGAGAGAGAGAGAGAGAGAGAGAGAGAGAGAGTAAGACAGATTTTCTGAAAGACAGAGAGAGAAAAGGGCAATAATATCCTTTTGTGTGTGAGAGAGAGAGAGAGAGAGAGAAAGAGAGAGAGAGACATACTTTCTGAAAGACAGAGAGAGAGAAGGGCAATAATTTCCTTTTGAGAGAGAGAGAGAGAAAAAGAGAGGGGGAGAGAGAGAGTAAGACAGATTTTCTGAAAGACAGAAAGAGAAAAGGGCAATAGTGTCCTTTTGAGAGTGAGAGAGAGGGAGAATGCAGGAACGCAGGAAGTTTAATGCGAAGGCCACCAGCCTGTCCACGTGAGAACACGTACACATAAAGATAACGATTGAAAAAAATGAGGGAAAGACCAGATTCAACAGAACTTAAAAACAATTGCTCTGTCACGCAATTTGATTTTAACAATCTAACTTAAACTTCACATCAGGAACGAAAAGCATAGTAAATAAACATAGCGACATCTCTTATTACACACCTGTCTTCATTTTGTAATAATAACGGAATTGGTGGAGTGTTATTATTTCTATAAAGTTTAAATATATACTTTTCTCATAGTTTAGCATATACAGGACATCTAATAAGAAAATGAACTTCAGTTTCTAGATCACAAAAGGGACAGTTTTTTGATGTTGACATATTGTTATATCTTTTGTTTACCTTAAGGTCATTAACGCCTAGACGTAACTTCACCAGAGCCACTCTAAATTTTGCTATTGTAATATCTCGCAGGTATTTTTCTGATTGTAATAAAAATTTGAATTTACGGTATTCCTTAAAACGATCACTGTTTTCCAACTTTCTGTTCCAGTCTTGTTTATAACAATCGACCATTCTCTGTCTGAAAAACTTTAAGTATTTTTTTTCATCTCCCACCCCTCCATATATCCAGACTTCTGAAAATCCAAGTGAATCTAAACACTGTTTAACCTGACATGCCCAGTTTTTAGATTGTTTTTCTTCGTTCATATTTCTTTCGTATGCTTATTTTGGTAATCTAGTCAGAGTCATTTTTTGTATTTTAAACCAGTATCTTACTGCACTCAAATAACTATCAATGTAAAGCGGAGAGAGAGAGCGAGAGAGAGAGAGAGAGAGAGAGAGAGAGAGTAAGACAGATTTTCTGACAGACAGAGAGAGATAATTTCCTTTTGAGAGAGAGAGACAGGGACAGAGACAGAGACAGTCAGAGACAGACAGACAGACATAGTCAGGGAGACAGACAGACAAACAGACAGACAGACAGACAAAGATTCGGACGGTTTAGTCATATAGGCCATTGCCCCTCATGAAGGGGTGCAGAATTATTAAACATTATTAAACATACAAGTGCACAAGGTGAAATGATCATCAAAGGAATTATATCATAATTAGAGAGAGAGAGAGAGAGAGACACACATTTTCTGAAAGACAGAGAGAGAAGGGCAATAATTTCCTTTTGAGAGACACAGAGAGAGAGAGAGAGAGACAGAGACAGAGACAGACAGACAGAGTCAGGGAGACAGACAGACAGACAGACAGACAGACAGAGATTCGGATGATTTAGTCATATAGGCCATTGCCCCTCATGAAGGGGTGCAGAATACAGCATTATGAAACATACAAGTGCACAAGGTGAAACAATCATCAAAGGAATTATGTATCATTATTAGAGAGAGACAGAGACAGAGAGACAGAGAGACAGAGACACACACACACACACACACACACACACACACACACACACACACACACACACACACACACACACACACAGAGAGACAGAGAGAAACTGATCCACCCCACACCCAACATGGTTCGTATAATAGCTTGTTATCACGAAAGACACATGCTTGGGAGCTATTAACCGTGCCTCCCACCCACCCCCAAAGTACCGGTATAACGACAAGACATGACAAAACAAGCCAATTAGTCATTCTCTGGGATCCCTGGTTTATGGGGTTTATGGGGACAGGTGGACTGTTTGCCATCACCATACCCATAATGTTAATACCCTGACATAGGAGGCTCTCTTGACATTATGCGTGACGATGAGGACGATGTTTTAGTCGATTTTGTTTTCCACTCTTTGTGAAGGTATCTACAAGACAAAGGCTAAAAACTGGTTGGGCTACAAGATATCAGATCTGTCTTGAAAGATGAGCTTTTTTTTTTTTTTTAGGTTTGTATTGTTTCGTGCGTCCGTCTGTCTGTCTGTCTGTCTGTCTCTCTCTCTCTCTCCACTGAAGTCAGTCTAGTTAATGACAGATCGGTGGGGAGAAGAAGGGTTAACATAACCCCTTGTATTCAGATTGGTGGGGAGGGGGAAGGGTTAACACAACACCTTGTATCCAGATTGGTGGGGAGGGGAAGGGTTAACACAACCCCTTGTATCCAGATTGGTGGGGAAGGGGAAGGGTTAACACAACACCTTGTATCCAGATTGGTGGGGAAGGGGAAGGGTTAACACAACTCCTTGTATCCAGATTGGTGGGGAGGGGAAGGGTTAACACAACCCCTTGTATCCAGATTGGTGGGGAAGGGGAAGGGTTAACACAACCCCTTGTATCCAGATTGGTGGGGAGGGGAAGGGTTAACACAAACCCTTGTCACTGGATACCGACACAGACGCTACCACGGTCAGCATCAAAGTCAAAGTCAAGTTCTTCATTTACGAACGTAATAGGTACGTAAAGAATATGCTTTATTGACATGTATCCCTCGCCATATTGAGGGACTCAAGAAAAGAAGCAAACTGTAAATAAAAGGGGGAAAAAATCAAAACACAATGAAAACATGCAGATCGCGACAGTCAATTTCCCTTCTTTCATAATTATCATCACACCGTCAACCATCATCCTGCCCAGAACAGAGCAAGAGAAACACACACACACACACACACACACACACACACACACACACACACACACACACACACACACACACACACACACACACACACACATATGATAACAAGATGAGATAAAATATGTCTGTCGATTCACAGAAATCTGTCTTTGCAAAGGAAAAGAAAAGGCTGTGAACACCAGAGTCTAAACACAAGATAATTCAGTGAGGAAACAAGGGACGGCGGTGACGGACACTGACGTGCCAATCACCAAACTATGGGAACCGTGCCCACAGCTCCATGAAGCTAGCTACCAGGGAATGCATGTAGATTACAGACCCTGCCACGCTGTAATCACTTCCGTCATTACACTGCCCACAATCCAGTTCCATTGATTTTTCGTTTCTTTATGGGAGGGTGCGTTGTTAATTCTGTGGAGGTGGGGGTCTACCTTTTTTTTTTCTTTTCTTTTTTTTCGTTTTTTTAATATTTTTTTTATGAGCTTTGGAGGTAAAATCTATGTTCTCTTGTGAGGCTGAGCAACTAGTTCGTGTTGAAGAGAAGTATTGACGGGCTCAATAGTCGACCGGTTAAAGCTTTGGACTTTCGATCTGAGGGTCCCGGGTTCGAATCTCGGTAACGGCGCCTGGTGGGTAAAGGGTGGAGATTTATCCGATCTCCCAGGTCAACAAATGTGCAGACCTGCTTAGTGCCTGAACCCCCTTCGTGCGTATACGCAAGCAGAATATCAAATACGCACGTTAAAGATCCTGTAATTCATGTCAGGTTTCGGTGGATTATAGAAACAAGAACATATTCAGCATGCACACCCTCGAAAACGGAGTATGGCTGCCTACATGGTGGGGTAAAAACGGTTGTACACGTAATAGCCCACTCGTATACACACGAGTGGACGTGGGAGTTGCAGACCACGAACGAAGAAGAGAACAGAAATATATGCAAACAAAACCGACGCTATATTCACAATCCAGTCTCATTGACTTTTCGTTTCTTTATAAGGGGTGCGTTGTTGATTCTGTGGATGTCTACCTTTTTATGAACTTTGGGGGCAAAATCTGTGTTCTCTTGTTGGGTTGAAGAGAAGTCTATACAAATGAAGTGCCTGTCCTTTCCCGTGATTTTTTCATGCTGCAATCACATACCGTTGCACACACCAGACTCAGTTCAGCATTCAATCATGTCAGTGATGTCACAGTCTTGATTTCTTTCTTTCTTCAAGACTGGTGTACTGCCATTGAACAGGTTATATTCTAAAAGCGAATGAAGTATTTATGTAACTCTTTTGTGCTTTATAGTTTTGCGTGTTTTGTAACTGTGTTCTTCCAAAAGGGAAATGCAGAAGAAAAGAAAGATACGGTTGAAAAAGAAAAGGATTGTATTCTCTCTCTCTCTCTCTCTCTCTCTTTTTTTTTTTTTGGTCACAACATGTTGTGGTGATGGAGGAACGGGTTGAATAAATGACGGGAATATTAACTTCCTGACCTATGCTAACTACTCTGTTTTAATGATAGCAATACGTAAATGTGTAACGGAGAAAATGGAGCAATTACCTGTCGCCTGGAGGGGGCAGTCTGTAGTAAGAGACTGCCCCTCCTCCCCGCCCCCTCCCCGTGGACCGTTGAGGGGGCGTGGGGGAGGAGGGAGCAGGGGATTGCTGGCGCCAAGTAGTCAAGGCAGACCGCCGTTCTTTGCAATCCATTGCTTGATTGTTAACAGGTCTGTGTCGCGGGAATGGCTTGGGTCTTAGCTCGTGATGAGTCTTTGAGGGTTTGTACTATGAAAGGGGGGCGGGGGGGGGGGAGTAGGGTTGGGGGGTGTGTGTGTGGAAGTCTGAAGTCTTGAAGACAACCCGGATTCTGTGTGTGTGTGTGTGTGTGTGTGTGTGTGTGTGTGTGTGTGTGCACGCGCGCGCGCGCGTCCGACTTCTGTGCCTTGAGGCCTTTCAAGACACGCATTTAGGAGTCGGAGCAACCTCCTGTCTCCGGCTCTATCGCTGATAGGTACAACGTGTTGAAGATGTGCTGGGTGTAGCAGAGATCGTCACTCAGATTTATGAAATATATCTTTGGAACTGGGGGTATGATATATGAAACACCATCATAAGCATCAACAACAGCAGCAGCAGCAGCAACAACAACAACAACAACAAACAGCAAAATCAGTAGCAACAACTCCACTACCACAACAAGAACAAGTAATTATGATAATGTTTATGAATGGAGAGGTTTATGACACACTGATATTGAATTGCTAGATAAGTTCTTCCAAATGAGGTAATAGGGACAAGCTAAAATACATAAGAAGGAATTAGGTTAGGTGTGCGCACACACACACACACACACACACACACACACACACACACACACACACACACACAGAAGAGAGAGGGAGGGGGGGACTATACAGACTGACAGACACACAGACCAGACAAACAGACAGAGAGGCAGACAAAGATAACAATACATATGTACAATATAGATAGTCACCGTGGTTTTAAAGTTCAGTGTTACATCTGCTTGTTGCTCGAAATGCCAAGCTGTTTCACAAACGTTTATTTTTTTGCTATGTTCACAGCATCAACACACGCAACTTACCATGTGTACACACGCCATCTGATAAAGTTTTATTCATTCACTCACCCTTCATGCCACAACAGTGAATGAGATTCAGGAAGAGAATTGATTCGATCGTGGATGTTTTGTTCAAAACACAAATTGAATTATTAGTTGTAAAGACACACACGCTCGCACGCACACAAACACACACACAACACACACGCACACACACACACACACACACACACACACACACACACACACACACACACACACACGTAGAAAGGGGGGGTCTACAGAATGAGATAAAAGAAGGGTAGGGAAAATAATCCTTACACTCACACTTTTGTATATTATCACTCTGTGCTCTGCACTCTGTACAAGAATAATTATGATTATTTGATTGACTGGTTAGTTGATGGAATGATTGAATGTCGCATATGTTTATATGTCTGTCTGTCTGTCTGTCTACATATCTGTTTGTCTGCCTGTCTCTCTAGCTAAGCAGTATGTGTATTTTGTCTGTTGTATGTCAGTTTTCCTTGTGTTTTTTTGTCTGCCAGTCTCTCTCTCTCTCTCTCTCTCTCTCTCTCTCTCTCTCTCTCTCTCTCTCTCTCTCTCTCTGTATATATATATATTATGTCTCTCTATCGATCTATTTGTCTATCTATCTATATATCTGTCTATCTGCCTGTCTACCGTATCTCTTCATATCTGTCTGTCCGTTCTCACATCTATTTATTCTGTTGTTTGTTTGTTTTCAATTGTGTGTTTATTTGATTGTGAATCAGCATGCTTGAAATGATCTCGTTAATAAAAACGTGCTGTTTATGTTCGCCGTTCTCAACACAAAGCTGAATATCGATCG
>JAAQRG010034913.1:0-10870 GCA_011634625.1 Babylonia areolata
TGGACATACATACAGACAGACAGACATAATACAGACGGACACGGAGAACGATATGTGTGTCCACTTTCGTGGGCATAACCCCCCGCGCCCCCCCCCCCTCCCCAGCCCCTCCCGCCACCAAAAAAAAAAGCTGTATATGTAACAGGGTTTGACTGTTGACAGCAATCTCCAGCATGTATGTGTGCTTTGTGGAATGGACCCCAGCCCAGCCGTGTTCACTGTGCTGAAAGAACAAACCGGTGTGACACAGGAGAGGACTGATCAGATCACCACCTCGGTATCTTCGGTGGGTCGACGACCCACTTGGTGTACTTTCGCCCACCAACATGCCACTGCTTGTTAATTGCTTTGACATTTTCAACTCTTTCAACTATTTCTGAACAGAGTGCTATGGAGAGGGGTTTTGAAGAGATGTGGGTTTGCCAGAAGCCTGTCAAAAGCTTTAGTCATCAGGAGATTTCATCCTCTTCTTGTCAGTAGTAGTAGTCATAGTACTTGCGACGGGCGCAATCGCCGTGTGGTTAAAGCGTTGGACTTTCAATCTGAAGGTCCCGGGTTCGAATCATGACAGCAGCAGTAGTAATAATAACAGTAGTAGTAGTAGTTTTGTTGTTGGTGGTGGTGGTTGTGGTCGTGGTGATGGTAGTGGTGGAGGGATTATGGTGATGGTGGTGGTGTTTTGCTATCATATTAGTAGTAGTAGTCGTAGTCGTAGTAGTAGTAGTAGTCCTTCCTTCATGACACTATTACTTTCCTTTTTCGTCTGCAGAGGCTGGTGGTGGTGGTGCTGGCGGTAGTTGTGGAAGTGGTGGTATCGCACAGGGTTCTGTTTCAGCTGTTGTTCAGACTGACGTCAGTGTGCAGCACAAATCATTAAATGGCTGGGCGATGTTTTATTCTGCATTTGAAATCACTTGAGGGTGAAACATCATTCTCTGCCTCTGTCCGTTTCTCTGTATGTCTGTGCCGCTGTCGGTCTTTCGTTCTCTCTCTCTCTCTCTCTCTCTCTCTCTCTCTCTCTCTCTCTCTGTGTGTCTCTCTCTCTGTCCTTTTGTCTGTCGGCCAGTCTACCTGCCTGTAATTGTCTGCCTGTCTGCTCTCTGTCTGTCTCTCTGTCTTAAAGAGTACAGACTGGAAGAATAGGCTATGCCTAAAATCTTAATCCTTGAATAAAAACGTTTTGAGTTCTGACAAAAAAAAGAAAAAAAAAACCTGCCTCTGTCACTTGCTGGCTCTGTCTCTCTCTCTATGTCTATCTCCCTCCTGTCTCTCCCCGTTTTTCATCTAGGGCTTTCTTGCATGAATGAATGGATCATTTGCTGTCCAATGCAAACAAATGCCCGTGAGTGAGAGAGAGAGAGAGAGAGAGAGTGGGTGAGTGAGTTAGTGAATGTGTGGAGTATATGCAGTGCGTATGAAATAAACTGACAGACATGCAGTTACATTCAAACATTTTCCATGATGACAGTGTATAACGGAAGACCACAGGACAGGTTACGGGTATGTCTCTCAAAGAAGAAGATTGAAACTGACAAAATCGAAAAAGAACGAAAAGAAATAAAGAAAGAAGCAGTAGAAAAAACAGGCATAAAACAACACACATATAAAGGAGTAATGCAAGAAAAGGAAAGAAAGGAAGAAAACACCCTGTCCACAACTTATATGTGGCAGTCTACACGTCTGACAAATCACTGACATGAAGCTCTCCTGCCTTTTCTGACGGGGAATCCGCTGCTTTTTGCGGTTTACCTAAATGATCTACAGTCATGTACAGCTGAGAGAACGAGTGGTCTACCTGGTTTTAAACGTGAAGCTGGAGATCTTGGATGGGGACAATACGAACAGGATATAACGCTTTATAAGTGCTTATTTTGTCATGTAAATGATACAACGGTGTGTGCAGAAATACCAGAGCAAATACAAAATGCATTAGATGCGATGTTTGCTTATTGTGAAAACTTGGATTTAAAAAGTTGTCGGTTTTTCAACAGGTGAAATACGAAACATTCAAAAATTTCTCTACAATTGAAGGAATATTGAAGTTGTGTTCGGTTTTCAGCATTTGGGTGTTTATTTCCATTATAATGTTAAATTTACAGTGGCACAGAAACACCTTTACAACAAAGCGTCAAGAGCTATGTTTCTTCTTTTAAGAAACTATATGGAAATTATGCTACCGTTATATGTAAAATAGAGCTATTTGATAAACTGATTGCACCGATATTACTGTATGGGTGTGTAGTATGGTGCCCTGATATGTCTAATCTGGCATCAAAGTTACACCCACGTTTTCATAAGATTATTTTGAAACTAAATAAATCCACCCCAATTGTATGGTATTCGGAGAGATGGGCCAATATCCTTTAGATTTAGATGGGGAAAAGATTTGTTGTAATTACAAACTGTAGCTGTATAAGGATATGTTTGCTTTTGAAAACTATCTTAGAATTCTTCCACAAGCACAGGCTTGTACATTTGTAAAGTTCAGGACGTTGAATCACAAACTTCCCATTCAAAAGGGGAGATTATTGAATATCCCCCATGAAGAATGTATATGTACAAAATGTGAACGTAGAGACCTAGGGGACAAATCCCATTACCTCTTTGATTGTCCAACCTTTAAGGAGACAAAAACCATATTTGCCAAAATTTTATGGGAAAAATCCAAATAATTTAAATTCCGTTAATTATTCACAAGTACAAACGACTGTTGACCCACCTAACCTATTTTCTGAAAATCACAATGAATGCTTTTTTTTCATTCAAATCGACAGATGAGGTGCACCTCTCTGCGTCAACGAGCTTACTTGTTTCTGTTGTAATTTCTTTTTATTTTATTTTTATCATAACGAATTAGGGATATTTGCGTTTTGGATAAATGCCCACTCACATCTGACATGTATACATTGTACAAGGCTATATCTCTTGTATGTTACATTTTTCTTCTTATTTTTTCTACCTTGAAAATGTATATCTTTCCCAAAACAGTTCGTGTAGTCATTGTAAGAAATTATGAGCAGAACACAAAATGTGATATATATTTGTATCAGCTTCATTAGTTACAAGTGATATGTAACATTTTCATGTTCCCCCACGGAGTTTCCTGAAATAAACACGTCTTGTCTTTCTTGTCTTGTCTTGTCTTGTCTTGTCGCTGTGGTTCACATGCTTTCTTCCCAGCATTCCTGGCGGCTTCACGTGACGCCAACACATGTTCTGTATTAAGCGGTGTCAGTCTCCATGTGTGTGTATGTGTGTGTGTGTGTGTGTGTGTGTGTGTGAAAAGATCAGGAACACGGTAAATACCGGCTCCTGTTCTCGCCTTTTTCACATTGTAAACACGCCAGGAATCGCAGCCTGAAGTTTACCAATGTCTCTCTTTCTCTGTCTGTCTCTCTCTGTCTCTCTCTCTCCGTCGTTCTCCTTCTGCATGCGTACGCCAGCTTGTATACGAGAGCCAGCCCCCTGTATGTGTGTATATCAGTGTGTGTGTGTGTGTGTTTTGTGTGTGTGTGTGTGTGTTTGTGAGGGAGAGACAGGAAGAGGGAGGGAGAGGGGTTTTGGGGGTGCTGGGGGTGGGGTGGGGGGAGAGAGGGAGAGAAGGAGAAAACAGAAAAGTTCTAAACTTATAAGGAACAGTTGGCAACAAGGTCGGATATGGGCAAGGACAAAAGGTAACGAACAGTAGAAGATTCACGTGGAAGGGAATGTCCGACACTTGTCAGAGCTGAGTGAACCAGCTGCTGAACGATGTTAACAACGCGATTGTCAAAGTTTTGCCACAGTTTTTCAGAAAAAAGTGCTGAAAAGTTCTTAAGTGCATGGCTTGTGTCTACTGTTTCAAAGCGGATCTCATGATGATGATGATGATGATAATAATAATAATGATAATAATAATAATAATAATAATAATAATAATAATAATAATAGGACATTTGGTACGCCCAATTTAATGATACAAAGCCCTGGGCGTTTGTAATAAATTTAAAAAAACAACCGCAATGACGTATGCATACAAAATACACACGCAATACACCTGCACGCACAAATCCTCACGCTCCAACTCCAACCCACAAACCTGCACCCACTCCACACAATATGTAGACATACACACACTGCCCGCCCAAAGTAATTAAAAATGTGCACGTTTGAAAATAGTAACAAAGAAGTAAAAATAAGTGTTCCACGAAGAAGGAGCCTGGAAAGAGAAAGTGACTTTTCCATGTGATCTGGTTCTGTAGGAGAGGATTTTTAAGAGACGGTCATCACCTGATGACATGAGCTGGCGAGATGGAGAGTAGTAATGCAGAAACTCAGAAAAGTAATTAGGGGCCATGCCATTAATAGATTTGTAGCACACGAGCGAGAGCATGTAATCTATTGTTTCTCAATGGCCAACAAGTGGAGGGACATGGGTTGATTTGGGAGAACGGAAGATATACCGTACAGCATGCTTTTGGACTCTCTTAAGTCTGGATAACAAGTAGTTCCCGCATCTAGCGAGCAAACAATTACAGCAATCAAGCCTAGATAGAAGCAGGAAACAGACGAGGGTTTTTGTTGCATCACGAAACAGAAAGTGCGGAATAGAGCTTATTCTGCGTAACTCAACGTAACCGGTTTGTCAGATGGAGGAAATCTGCCGTTCAAAAAAATAGAGTCTGGTCTTAGTTAACACCAAGGTTGCGAACAATTTTTTTTAATTTGGAACATTGCACCCATTTAACTGAACAGCTTTGGGAAGTGACACGGAATTTAGCAAAGGTTTATGAGCAATAAATATTATTCTGTTATTTCGGCATTCAGCTATAGTTTGTTGTTTATCATCCATGAATTTATGCCAGCTATACATCGTTGAGTAGAGGTGATAATCTCCAAAAGATGAGGAATTGGGTCAGACTTGTGAATTTGGTTATCATCCGAAAACCTTTTGTGAAAGAGAATGGTGGGAAACATTTTCTGAAACAGTTGTATATAAAGAAAAAAAAACTGGTCCAGGAACTGATCCTTGGGAACACCAGGAGTCTTGATGTCAGACTGTTCACACTAACTGCTGCCGAGAAAGGTAAGAGCTGAACAAAGAGAATGCAGTGTCATACACACCAAACGTATGGGAGAATCGATTTATCAAAATATTATGCTCAATAATATCAAAGCTACTGACAGATCAAGAAGAGACAGAAGTATCGTTTTTGTCCAGGGCTATGAGAAGGAAAAAAGAGAAATATCATTTTTCTTGCAAGACGTGTGTGTGTGTGTGTGTGTGTGTGTGTGTGTGTGTTCTGCTTTGTGGACACCAGTCCGCTTTTTGTTTTCCTGTGAATCCCCGTCCCTTCTTTCTTATTTACTTTAAAGAAATGAAGATATGAACGTCCAGACTGTATCTGTCTCTGTCTCTAACTCTCTCTCTCTCTCTCATATGCAGGTATGCTCGTGTGCACGCACGCACGCACGCACACACACACACACACACACACACACACACACACACACACACACCTCCCTCAGGTCTCTCATCTAATTGGCTTTCAACCACTCCAGTCCCATTCCACGGCTTTTCAGCTTTCCCAAGAGGTCTTGCCGAAAGCCAGGCGCTGTGTGAGGGGAGAGGGGCAGGTCAATGTAATAATGTCCTCCGTCATCGGTGATGGCCTCATCCACGTCACCCCCATCCGCCGCCAGCTGCTCTGGTGCCATTAAAGAAAATACAGAACTAAGGAACTAAATAATGCAATGTGATAACGACCCCAGATGAAGGAGAAGAGGAGTTAGGTTTATTTTTAACAAAGATGTTTGTTTCTTCATTTGGTTGCATTTTATTTGTTTATCTATGTACGTTATAGCATTCACTTCTCGTTTTATGTTGTTGTTGTTTGTTTTGTTTGTTTGTTTGTTTGTATTGTTGTTGTTGTTGTTTGTTTGTTTGTGTGTGTGTGTGTGTGTGTGTGTGTGTGTGTGTGTGTGTGTGTGTGTGTGTGTGTGTGTGTGTGTGTGTCTGTGTGTGTCTGCATGTGTCTGTGTGTGTGTGTGTTTTCCCCTTTCCGTTTAAATTTTGGACAAGCATAAGCAGGGGATAAGAAAACATTGCAGAATGTGACCTTACATTGATCAAAGGATACGGATACGATGTTCTGATAAGGAACAACCTGACAAAGAGTTCATTACTTGCAGCCTAGCGATACAACAGAATAACAAAGCAAAACAGAAAGAAAGAAACAAGAAAGGAAAGACCAACAATCTAGTAACATGTAACGGGAATTTCCATTCACGACATTACTGTATTTGATGCACGGTGTTCATTTTACTATTTTAAAACTTTTTTTTTTTTTTAGGTTTCATGCCATGAAAGTATTCTATTCTATTCTATTTATACACACTTATGCGTGCGCTCGAGCGTTTGGACGCAACATAGGGTCAACACAGTGAACATATGAATAACACGTACTAGGTACAGTATATTCCAGTGTCTTCTCCATCCCCACCCACCTCTCTCTCTGTCTCTCTCTGTATCTCTCTCTCACTTTCTCTCTCTTACCAACAGTTAGTTTCCCACCATGACTTAAACAATATCCTCCACAGCACAGCACCAAAACCACTTTCCTCCGCTCTTGAATAATCTACAGTAAGCCTCTGACACATGAAACCTTTGGGTTTTTTTGTCTCACCCTTCACCATTTGTCAGCAGCATTGGATATGATATATCATTCGATCCTTCGTAGCTGTATTTACAATACATTTGATATCAATAGCATCACCCTTAGCTCATTAAAATCGTATGTCACCGAAGGAATCCAATCTGTTATAGTTGACGATTGCCTGAACGTGTTAAAGTCAAACATGGAGTCCCACAAGGATCTGTTTTAGGGAGCGTGCTTTTCACAATGTTCCCGCTATATACTGCTCCGCATGCTTAAATTATCAACCACCACAATACCAGTCATAATTCTTACGCAAATGACACTCAATGTAAAAAAAGAAAAGAAAAAAAGGACACCCATGAAAATATGCCCTGTCTATTGCAACAAACATTCGACTGCTTCCTGAACATTCAGAACACAATGATTCAGAATATATTACCATTGAATCATCACAAAACTGAAGCAATGCTTATTTGATGTAAATACTCATTATTTACTCGTTTAAACTCGGCATCACACCCATACCGCATTCCAGATAAGTCAAGAATTTTGAGGCTGTACTTGATAATGCACGGTCAATGAAAACAAATATTAGTGACACCTGTTACGGTGCATCATTTCGATTTGGAAATAACTGTCCATCGACGCAGCATCTATATTCATCGTTTCTCTCATTCTCTCTCGCCTCGACTACTGTAACCATCTTGTCTGGTTCATCAATTCAGTCCCTTATGCATACAAACTTCTGTCGTCTGACTCGTCTTCAGAAAGAAAGGTTCTGAGCAAAGCATTCCTCTCTTGCTATCTCTCCATTAGCTCCCTGTCTCACACGAAATAAAGTACAAGATCAGCACTCTACATGAAAAATGCAAAATGAAATTCATCCCTTCCAGGAAACTGTGTGACTGCCTTCACTTCTAAACCTCATCTAGCTCTCTACGATCAGTTGTTGACCGCATTCAAACACTCCCAGTCGGTCGTCGCTCGTTTTCTGTCTGTGGACTTCTCACTTGGAAGGAACCCCTCTTTCGCTTCGTCAGATCTGTGGAATCAGCTCTTTCAAGTTTGGCCTAAACCCCTTGGTTGCTGATGACGTGTATCATCGTCGGTGAAGGCTGACTCACTGTGATAAAACGGGACTTACAGGTCAGGATGTCAGTCGCCAGTCTATATTTTGTGACGTTTTGCTCTAGTTATCGCAATACTTTTGTTCGACAAAACTAATGACACCTCTTAAATATAGTAATTTCATTTTGATCAGTGCCACATTGGTTCATTTCATCAACCTTCAGCAGACCGTTCATATGTTTCACTAGATTTCTGTACATGTAATTATCACTTTTGTCTCCTTTTGTCTTCCATCCCTCTGATTCAGAATTGTCCATTCATGTGAATGATTGGTGTGAAGGCGCTGTGGTTTGCCTCTGCACAAGAGTCGGCGCTATATAAATACACACGCACGCACGCACACACACACACACACACACACACACACATACACACAGACACAGACACAGACACACACACACACACACACACACACTCCTCCCCACGCCCCCACGACCACACAGACACACAGAGGCACACACAGAGATAAAGACACACACACACACACACACACACACACACACACACACACCGAATCAAGTGGAATTATCAAACAGTTGATGCGAGAAAGGTTTACTCACACACACTATAAAATGCCAGTGAAAGCAGAAGTCATTACGTTGGGGCAGTGGGTCAACAATCAGTCCTGACCATCGCCATACTCCCTGACACTCTAATGACCTCTCTCTCTCCCTAGCGGGATGCATTGGGCAAATTGAAGGGGATCAATAAGGGACCCACTGAACCCATTCACACGGCCTCCGCTTCTGCTAATTCTGATTAAATTCTCATTTTAGACGAGGGACTCATTGGAAGAGAGGGAGAGAGAGAGGAGGTGGGGGACGTCACCTCACAATATTCCCAGTTCACGTGTGACAATGAAAAGAGCTAAACTGTCCGGCGCAGTACACAGTCTCTGTCCCACGCTTGTTGGGTTGTGTACCGTAGTGCACACACGTGTGACGAACCACTCTCACTTGCTTGGTTTTATCCATTTCTTCCCGTTTGTTGAAATGTGTAAGCTTTGTTCCACTCCCCGCATTTGTCGACCTAGTTCTCAACGAACACGTTTTAACATCACAGCAGATCATTTTACCAGGCACTTAATTATCCAACAATGCATATTATATTTTTATGAACCAACACCAAGTACACTTCAACACACCATTTCTGCTAATTATTCTCAATTTTAGTTTGTGAAGATAAATCACACACCAAAGCATTGCGAAGTTGTGTAACTGTATCATTTAAGATCGATCTAAAGCAAGATATTTACTTTTGATCCTCATGCATCAGATAAAAGATCCATCAGCGCATTACTGCGAACACAAATCCAGAAGGTGGAACTGACGGCCAGTCACTGATGTGTGGAGGGAGGGCCATGGACAGTTCATGGAAACGGGACACCTACACATATTGTAGACCAGCAATGGGAGGTACCTGTGCTCCTGACCAAGGCCAGTAGTAGTAGTTGTAGTAATAGTAGTGGTAGTAGTGTTATCATTACTGTTATTGTTGATTGTTACTATTATTATTATCATCATCATCATTATGAAAGACTTCGCACATCTCAAACCCATACAGATGTAATGGTTTTTATCCAAGTATTGAACAGTTTTAGAAATGTAACCACGTACGGTCTAAGTCCTGTCGATGTTACACAATTTACTAATTACATTTGAACCGTTTAGTGTCGTTATTTTAGCTCCCCACATACATTCTTGCACGACAGAGGTTAAACCAAGAATTGGAAGAGTGGCCCCTCTCCCTCTCTCCCACATCCCCTCCCTTTCATCCCTCGCTCCTTTCATTCAACTCAGTTTAGTTCAGGACAACTGGCCTGGGGCGATATTTATGTGTACATACAGCAGATCAATGGTAAATCTACTTCCGTCTCCACGGTCTTGACACAGAGAGAGAGCGAGCTGGGGACAGAGACAGGGAGAAAGAGATGGTGCTGGTAAACCCGAGATCACGTTTGCCGCGAGAACTATATAAACTGATGGGTCAAGATCCATACACAAGTTGATAGGGCAGTTCTAAGCAGTTTGTAATATAAAAAAAAATAATAAAGAGAGAGAGAGAGAAATCCGGTCGATTTGCTGTGGCCGACATTACACGGATGTTACGTTCCACTGAATAACACGTTTGGCGCACACCAGAATTGCGCGGTCCTGATGTGGCGCTCAGTGCCTTGCACAGGAAGAAGCCAGGGAAGATTAGATCTGGCAATGGGAGCTGCTGTCTATGGTGCTTCCCGTGCTGCAAAAGGTGTGCATCCAATCTGTGAAATGTCATGTTGAAAAATGTAAGTATGCGTGCCAAAATTAAGTATCTTCCAAAAATTGTATTCGTGTTGCTGGCATCGCCGATTTAGCGGTGTTAAAAAGCTTGGTATCAACAATCGAACTGTGATTCACGCGTATGCAATGTGAGACAGTGTGGGCAAACTGACTGTTTTCGATACACCATCATGTGTAGTAATGCTAAGCACAGCCAGCACTACATTGCTCAACTTGCTGGAGGCGAAACATTATCATAAGTGGAGTATCCACTGACAATTAACAGTCCATCATAAGCAGACATTGGATGCAGTTTTAATAGTACGTACCTTGCCTCACTTTCCACAGTGCCAAAAAAAAAAAAATAAATAAAAATAAAAACAGAAATAAACCTTGACAACAAAACGTCATATCTATTGGGGCATCGATTCACCTTTAACTGTGTTGACCTTGGAAAATAAAGTGTACACGTTTTGCCGCAAATGACGTACCATAGTTTTCTTCAGGTGGAAGAATGGGAAGAAGCAGGGGGAGGAAGCGTGGTGGTGGAAGAGGGAGCAAACTCGTAACGTACGCAGACAAAACCGATGCGTAAAATCGTGTTAGTTTGGCGAAGGGGCGAAAACGTCTTGATCGATTATGTTGGCGCCGGATATCGATTTCCTGGTTCCCCAACCTTCCACCTTCACCTTCTCCTGTCTTTTGGGGGTTTTATTTGTTTGTTTCTTTCTATGTTTTTTCTCCGTAATCAGGCTCTGTGAGTGGTTTTATGGGGTTTCTTTTTATCATGCCCCAGATAAGAAGAAAGAACTGTGTTGTTGTTTTTTCTTGTTGTTTTTAACA
>JAAQRG010034915.1:0-10806 GCA_011634625.1 Babylonia areolata
TGCGCGCGAGCTTGTGTGTGTGTGTGTGTGTGTGTGTGTGTGTGTGTGTGTGTGTGTGTGTGTGTGTGTCCCAGTCCCCCTGTTTTGAATTGAGCTCCATGGCCAGAGTTCAATGAAACATTTTCGCTCGTCTTCTCTCCGCCTGCACTTTCCCTCCCTCTCTCTCTCTCTCTCACACACACACACACACACACACACACACACACACACACACACACGCACGCACGCGCGCGCACACACACGGACACGCACGCGCGCATGCATGCATGCATAAATTTCTTTACTTTTATTCTCTGGAATCAATCCGATCAGTATAAGAAGTGCGCAATACATTTTAACAGAATTAGTTTGCGGTCAAACAGCGGTGTGATCGTCTAGCGGTTTGAGAGTCTCGCTGTCCATGGTTCGAGGCACGCGATGACACCTTGAGTAATGGTCTGGGAACTTCTCCTCAGGAGACGATAAACCCTGATCCCGTGCGCAGCATGCACTTAGCGCACGTAAAAGAACCCCGGCCACAAGAGAGTTGTCTCTGGCAATCCACTTAGGTAGAGACACAAATGTACGTGCAGACAGGCGGGGGGGGGGGGGGTCGGGGCAATAGGCTGTGCTACATTGTGGCGATGCGTTCTGTTCTCAGGCTGCAGTACGATGTTAACGGAGAAACACAGGCCCGGTGACAAGAAAGAACTACAATAGAATACAGTCTTAAAAAGCAAAAAGGAATGGGGGTTTAAGATCTACTTGACAAAGGCTTTTGAATGGGTGTGTGGCAATGCGCAGATGCGAGCCTGCACACACACACACACACACACACACACACACACATACACACGCGCGCGCGCACACGCACACGCACACTTGTCTGAAATCACAACAGTGGATAGACGGTAAAAAGGATGGAATACACACACACACATACTATTTATACCCCCTCCACACAAATCTCTAATCCTGCGCCTAAAGTACATGTAATCCCGAGAGAAAGACTTCATACCTGTAATACAAACTATCAAAAAAATAACGACATGGATATAACTGAGAGAGGGGAGAGATAGGAAGAGAGAGCGACAGAGACAGAGATAGATAGATAGCTAGAAAAAGAGAAAGAGAGAGTGAGAGAGAGAGAGAGGGGGGGGAATATTTTGCTTCCAGACGATGGCCCACAAGCTTATTTTCCACTCATGCATTAGCCTTGGAGATAGCGCGAAAACCAACGACATACAGGCAGATAGACACACGAACAGATTCTGACACACAGACTGATGGAGAAACAGAGCATTCTTGTGATTAGACAAAAAGAAAACAGCGCAGCCGCATGTTTTAAAGACGTATGATTCTTTTTTGAATCCCCGGAAGTTTGAAAAGGTCGTTATGACTGAGACTTGGCGTTTATGAGCATTCTGAAATGGTGATTGACAGTGGGTCTGTCAGTCTCGTGAGACTTGTTTTCTGATCCTTGTCAAAAACAAATAGCCGAGTAAAAAAAAAAAACAACAACAACAAAAAACAAAACAAAACGGGAAAGGAGAATGAGGTATGGTGAGTGCACCTTAAGAAAGGCGGGAGGGAGATGGAGAGAGACAGGCAGACAGACAGACAGACAGAGAGACGCAGAAACAAAGGCAGGGGCAGACAAACAGACAGTGCAGACAGGCAGAAACGAGAAGATTGAGGGGAAATGGAAAGAGGAGGAAAGAACGGCCAGCAGCGCATGATGCTTTCAGCGTTGATGAAGCGGTGCTCCCTCTGTCTGTTCGGGACGAAGACGAAAGTCCTTTTCCACCGGCCTTTAATCATTCCTCTGATCTTCTTGACGAGCTGCACGGGAATCCCGCCCCTGTCAATAATCCACGGTGTGTGTGTGTGTGTGTGTGTGTGTGCGTGTGTGTGTGCATGCGCGCGCGTGTGCGTATGTGCGCGCGCGCACACAAGCGCCTGTGTGCGTGCGTGCGTAAATGTGCCTGCTTGCTCTTATGCGTGAGCGAGTGTGTTGTTGTATGCTTCTGTGTCTGTGGATGTTCTTATTCATATTAATGTACAAAGCATTGGGTGAATTCGGTCTTCTGGAATTATTTTATCAAAGGGAATGTATTACTAAATTACTTGTTGATACTAATGCAGTAATAACATTATTGTATCACTGGAGATTGTAACGCGGAGATAAAGTTTAATTTCTAAACATGCTGACCACAAAGTTCATAAACTCGAATAAATTAGTCTGTTCTTTTTAACTTTGAACATCTTCAGGCTCTACGTCCTTATTTGTATCAATGTGTACAGCATTAGCCTGTAGGAATTCAGTCTGTGGGAACTGCTTTCATCAAAGTGAATGTTTGAATGCGAATGCGTTACTGTTATTGAGGAATATTGATACAGTAGTGACAATATTTTCTCACTGAACATTGTAATGCGTAGGTAGAATATAAATATGAATATATATATATATATATATATATATATATATATAACAAAAACAACAACAACAACAAAACAACAATAATAATAATAATAGTAATAATAATAATAACAACATCGACAACAACAAGTGTTCACAAAAACATACATTAAATCCGTCTCCTCTTTGCACTTTTGAGCAACTTCAAACACCTCGGTTCCAATTCCCATCACTGCGGATGACATATTTCCCCCCCCCTTTCATTTTTCTCATCCGTCCTTGTCATCTTAGCAAGAAATTTCCGAGAAGGCAGACAATCCCCCACGCCTAAATCACAATTCATTAACAATTCTCCTCAGACAACGAAACAATCAATAACGCAACTTCCGTGCAATGACACGTGTGTGACCTCCCCTCTGATGTCTTCTCCACAACCCCCATCGACAGTAACAAAAATAAAAATAAAAACAGAAGAAACTATATATTAAAAAAACAACAACAACCCTGTTCCATTAATATATATATTACGAGTAGTAGTACTTTTATGTATTTATCTATTATTTTTTTATTGATTTATTTTATTTTGTTTTATTTATTTTTTGTTATTTTATTATTATTTTTTTTTTTTAATTATCATTATTATTTTTTAAAATTAATTTTTATTTATTTATTTATTTTACTTTTTTTTTCTCGAGGCCTGACTAAGCGCGTTGGGTTACGCTGCTGGTCAGGCATCTGCTTGGCAGATGTGGTGTAAGCGTATATGGATTTGACCGAACGCAGTGATGCCTCCTTGAGCTACTGATACTGATAACAATGGGGGTTTTTTAAGAGAGAGGGAGGGAGATTTATTGTCAATACCTGTACAGTCTTTAGACAAGAGGGGGTGGGGGAGGGGGGTAAATAAAGATCATAATATATAAAACTGTCGATAGTAAAACAGCAAGCTCGTATTGATTTAGATTTCGTCTTTCAAATTTGCTGCATGTTTATCCTTTTCGGCTTCAGAATCTGTTGTCTACTGATCCTAAACGCCTTTGCGATAAATTGAGATAGTTCAAATAGGTATATTCGTTTATTCATTGTTAACAAAGTAAACATCTTGCACATATTCGTTTCATCGGAAATAACATAAAAAAGTGCTCTAACGTTAATGAGAATAAAGAGGTATTTGAAAATAAAATTAATTCCGTCTTCATTATCAGTCCTACGTGTAGGACAAAGAATTTTCTTCGTTGGGTTTGAACCATTTTTTTGTGATTTGGGAATCCACGAATTCACACAATTCGGATCTCACAAGTTCACCTCTGAACCATTCATTACAACACGAAAAATATTTGTTTGCTAGAGATGAACTCTGGAAAGAGTAAAATAATATTGCCCATGATTGCCTTTGTTCTTCATTTCCGAATGTTTTGCTTGTAGCTGCATTTGAAATCAGCCATGAAATTGATCAGACATGCAACACCTTGATATTGCCAAACAATATCAAAACCATATTCAATCAATATTTGTTTGAATATTTTGTTGCCCAGTTCTGGTGGCTTCATTCTTGCTGGCGATGAAAATTTCATACACCTTTTTACGTTCTTCTTTGGGGTAACCTTGTCAGTTTCTGCCAGTGAGTAAGGAAGCCTGACAAATTCGTTTACTATTCTCTCTCTCTCTCTCTCTCTTTCTCTCTCTCTCCCCCCTCTCTCTCTCTCGCTCTTCCGCACGTGTGTGTGTGTGTGTGTGTGTGTGTGTGTGTGTGTGTGTGTGTGTGTGTAAGGGGGTGGCGCTCGGGTAAGGGTAATCCTCGCACGCGAGTTTGCTTACGAATGCCAGTGAAATATTCTGATTCACATTTACTCCTTGGTCTGATGGTTGACTTACATATCAGGTGAAATGAAGCCCGTAAGCTGATTTATTTGAACACAGAGTTGAAAAGAGGCAATTACAGCCATAAAAAAGGTCCTCTCTCACATGTTTTTCTTACTCATTACCTCAGTCACTCATTCATTCTCTCTGTGTCTCCGTCTCTGTCTCTGTCTGTCTGTCTGTCTCTCTTTCTAACTGTTTCTCTTTCTAACCCCATCTAACCCTTCCACACTCTCTGGTACTGAAAAAAAATCGTAAAGGACTTTCTCCTTTTTTTATTTTTTTTTTATTTTTATTTTTTTAGTTGCTTTATTCAATCGAAACTGGCGTATTTCCAACACTGCCTGGAGACATCACAAGCAGAATAAATTGGGTTCTGGCTGGGAAGCTGAAGATATGAATGGATTCTTACTCCTCAATACATCATCAGCACTCTGCGAGTGGCAACATCAGAGACAGCGACAGACAGACAGAGAGGGGGTGGGGGAGAGGGCACAGATGGAAGAGAGGAACGGAGAAAAAGAGCAAACACACACACACACACACACACACACACACACACACACACACACACAAACACACTGAGAGAGAGAGAGAGAGAGAGAGAGAGAGAGAGAGAGAGAGACGGATGGAGCAAGACAGCGAGCGAGAGAGATGGAAAGAGGGAGAGAGACGAAGAGACAGAGAGAGATAAATATAGAGGGACAGAAAGACAGACAGACAAACAAAGAGAGTGAAAGATGGTGAGAGAAACAGAGAGACAGAGACAGACAGGCAAACAGAGAGCGAAAAAGACAAAAAGACACAACGACATTGTCAGATACAGACGGACGAAGTGAAGTCTCAAATTAGCTTTGCGTGCAGAATAGGTCGTGGATTTTCACCGTTCCAAGAGGACGTGGGAGGAGAAGATATGATTAATCCTACAGACGGATAGCAAACAAGCCCCACAGAACATCAGGGGCTGGAGGTGGTGAAGGAGGAGTCTGGCAAGGGAGTGAGGGAGTGGAGTGGTGGTGGTGGTGGTGGTGGTACGTGAGAGCCGTGGCTCCAGTGAGAAGAAACGGACAGTAAGTGTTGTCCTGTTGTCGCCAGGAATGAAACCCACAGCCTTGATTGGGAGTCGTGTGAGAGGGACACAGAAAGAGACTAAAACACACACACACACACACACACACACACACACACATACACACACGCACGCACGCACACATGCAAAAGCACGCGCACACATACACAGACATAGACACACGGACACACACACACAACAAAACAGCAACCGAAAATTCACTTCATTGCTCTGTGACACAGACTTAGTCAGCGTCTAGTCGTCTAATCGTCATCGCTACAACAATAATTATCACCATAATAAAGTATGATGATGATGATCATCGTGATAATAATGATATTGAAGATGAGAAACAAAACACAGACACAAGAAGACACACATACACACAGATCATTTCTATGTCCTTATTGCACACACACACACACACACACACACACACACACACACACACACACACACACACATAGAGGAATATTTCCTTTCTGTGTCCATATTAGTTTATTGTTCTTCATCCTACTCAACGTTTAGTCACTGTGGTGTGTGTCCGACACTTGTAGCAGGACGATGACCTTACAGGTTCTCTCTCTCTCTCTCATTTACAGACAGACACACACACACTCTCTCTCTCTCTCTCTCCCTCTCTCTCTCTGTGTCTCTCATGCACACACACGTGCATAAAACTAACAGCATACAGTTCACTAATGACGATCTGCATTCTCTCTCTCTGTGATCCTATCATACAAAACTCACTCACTCACGCACAACTTACACACGTGCGCGCACACACATGACATTAAGAGCTTCCTTATTACTTTACGGTTATTTATTCTGCTCTCCATTTTAGCACTGCGGTGTGCGTACAACACAGGTATGCAGGTCGTTGACCCTTCATTATGGTTCTGTGTGTATGCGTGCGTGCGTGCCTGCGTGTGTGTGTGTGTGTGTGTGTGTGTGTGTGTGTGTGTGTGAGAGAGAGAGAGAGAGAGAGAGAGAACACTTGTAATCCCTTATTATTGTACTATTGTTAATTCTACTCTCCATTTCCATTTCTATACAGGTCGTTGACCCTTCATTTAGACTTACGAGTTTTGAGCACTGACTCTTGTTCAAGGTCCCCCCGCCCCGTCCTCTCTCTCTGTCTGTCTGTCTGTCTGTCTGTCTCTGTCTGTCAACCATCAAAATAAAGTGGACACAAAGTTCGCGGAAGGTGTCCGTTTAATGAGGGATGAGCTGACGTGAACAAGTCAGAAGAGACACGGAGGCCGCCAAAAGAACTGCACATCGCTGCCAGAGTTCTTCTGTGGTCACAGCGGTGGGGGTAGGTGTGGGGCGATGGAATAGCTGAAGAACATGCTTAATTTTTTCTGGAGTAAATAAAGGCTCTCTTCCCCTCACTGTCCTTCTGCCTCTCTTTTCTTTTCTTCTCTGTCTGTTTTCTGTTCTAGCTGTCTCTCTCTGTCTGTTCATCCAACCATCCATCCATCTGCCTCTCTCTCTCTCTGTGTCTCTGTCTGTCCCTGTCTCTATCTGTCCGCCTCTCTGTATGTGACTGTCTGTCTGTTCATCCTTTTGCCTGTTTCTCTCTCTGTATCTCTGTCTCCCTGTCCCTGTCTCTCTTTGTCTGTCTGTCTGTCTGTATTTCTCTCTCTCTCTCTCTCTCTCTATTTGTAATAAGCGGGGTTTAAAAAGGGGTATTCAACAATCGATCATATGTTTACTCTTTTAGCGCTCGTTCAAAAACAATTTTCTTTTAATCGTAAACTTTATGTAGCATTCATTGATTTTGAGAAGGCATTCGATTCCATCAACAGAAACTTACTATGGCCTATCTTAATTAAAAGTGGGATAAGTGGGAAGCTCTATAAATGTGTGAAGAGCATGTACAATGTAGTTAAAACGAAAATAAGGTGTGGCGATAAACTAACTGATTATATTAACTGTACAAGAGGGGTAAAGCAGGGAGATGTATGTAGCCCTATATTGTTTTCATTATTTATAAACGAATTGGCGTTAGATGTAATTGATAAAGGGAGACATGGTGCTAGATTTACTGTGGATTTTATGGAATTGTTCATTTTGCTGCTGGCTGATGATGTAGTTTTGCTCTCAGAGACAGTTGTAGGTTTGCAAACGCAACTAAATAATTTGAAAAATTCAGCAAATGAATTGCAGTTAAAAATTAACATGGATAAAAGTAGTATAATTGTTTTCAGGAAGGGGGGTATTTAGCATCGAGGGAAAGATGGGTGTATGATGGTATTGCTATGCCTGTTGCTAATGCTTATAAGTATCTTGGGATTATATTTTCTACTCGTTTGAGTTTTGTAGCTGCCTGCAGAGATTTGTCTAGTAAAGCAAAGTATAAGTTACTAAATATTATGAAAAAACTTTTCATGTTAAATAATAATTCTCTAGAGCTTTTTACTAGAGTGTTCGATGCCCAGATTCAGCCCATGGTACAGTATGGGTCAGAGTTATGGGGTTTGGATAAGAATGCTGTTGTGCATTGTGAATCTTTACATTTATTTGGACTTAAAAGGTTTTTGGGTATTGATATGAAAACACCAAACGATTTAGTATATGGAGAAACAAATAGACATCCAGCTTATATAAACTCTGCAATCAGTTGTATTCGCTATTGGCTAAAGCTACTGAAAATGAGTGCAGATCGACTGCCAAGAAAATCGTACAACATGTTATATGACTTAGACTTAAGAGGCAAAAGAAACTGGGTTTCAAACGTACGAATATGTATTTGTGAACTCGGGTTTGGGTATGCTTGGTATTTCCAAAATGTAGGTTTAGATAATGTATTTTTGCAAACTCTTCGCCAGCGTATGATAGATTGTAGATGGCAGAGTTGGGAAAACCATATTCAGTCTAGTGAAAGGTTTGGTATATACAGGGGTTATGTTTCTACTCATTTAGTGAAGAATTATCTCTTGTTTAATATGGATAGACATCTCAGATTCATTTTGGCAAGATTTAGACTTGGTATATCGGAAATAAACACTCACAGGTACCGATATAAAAATGTACACAATTGTTATGTCTTTTGTCCCTTGTGTAGAGAGTCGATAGAAGATGAAGTACACTTTGTTTTGGAATGCCCCGTTTTGTGTGTTCTTCGTGAAAAATTTATCCCAAAGAAATATTAAAAATATCCATGTTCATTTCGATTTAATCTGCTGATGGCATCTACAGATGACGGACTTATACGTAATTTGGCTCTATATTTATATAAAGCTTTTCACTTAAGAGATATAATTATGTCGTGATTAATTGCTATAGTTCTGATGACATACACTAATGTTGTTATCGCCCCTCGTTCATATGGGGCTTTGGCCTTAATGAATAAACCATCTGAATCTGAATCTGAATCTATTTGTAATAGATGTAGATTAGCAAGGACAGATTGGCAATGCCTAAAATCTTAATCCTTGAATAAAAACGTTTTGAGTTCTGAGTTCTGAGTTCTCTCTCTAATATGTTCGAATTATTTACTTAGTATTATGCATGAGTAATATGGAATATGTTGTATTAATCTTGTGGGTGTGAATGTATGAGTGTTTATGTGTTTATGAATATGTACTTATTTGCTTGTTATTTCCCCTTATTTTTCGTTTTACTTTTTTTTTCGTCGTCTACTAAAATAAGCTAAATAATCCCCCTTGGCACTAGAGCTGTAAAACGCTATTTGCCAATAAAAAAATTTGTCTTGTCTTGTCTCTCTCTCTCTCTCTCTCTCTCTCTCCGAAGTTCTCTTATGCAATTCCTTATTAGTTTACAGTTTCTTTATTCTGCCTCTATTTTGTTAATGCATTCTGCGTACAACACGGGTATACAGGTCATTGACCCCTCATTAAAGTTCTCTCTCTCTCTCCCACTCACACACACACACAGACACACACAGACACACACACACACACACACACACACACACAGCAGAACACTTCTAATCTCTTGTCAGTGTGCTTGTAAAAATTTCTCTCTATTTACATTTCTACACAGGTCGTTTACCCTTCATTAAAATTACGAGTTTTGAACACAAGCTCTCTGTGAATGTCCCCCACCCACCTCCCTGCCACCACCTCTCTCTCTCTCTCTCTCTCTCTCTCTCTTTCCGTCAACCATCAACATGAAGTGGACACAAAGTTCGCGGAAGGTGTCCTTTTAATGACGGATGAGCTGACGTGAACACGTCAGGAGAGACACAGGGACCCACTAGAGAACCACACATTGTTGCCAGGGCCAGAAATAAAATAGCTGAAGAACATGCTAAATTTTCCCAGAGTAAATAAAGGTTCTCTTCTCCACACTGTGCTTCTGCCTCTGCCTGTTCTCGTCTGTTTGTCTGGCTCTCTGTCCCTCCTTCTGTCTGTTCCTCTTTCCCTCTCTCTCTCTCTGTGTCTGTCTCTTAGCTTGTTATTTACTTTAGTTATATTATCAGTTTATTCTTTCATCGATTTTGTTCTTCAGCCTGCTGAAGGTTTGGTACATATATATATATATATATGTGTGTGTGTGTGTGTGTGTGTGTGTGTGTGTGTGTGTGTGTGTGTGTGTGTACAACACGTGTAACCATATGTATACAGGTCAATCGCCGTACATTAAAAACGTTCTGAGTTCTCTGTGTCTGTCACTCTGTCCCTTATTCTTAAAGCTTCAAGGTTTAATTGTTATGTGAACTTGGTTGAAGCACACAGGATTTCAACATCACTTGAAATAAAGCATGCTGAGCTCATGTAGATATCTAACAAGGAATAGTCATGAAACCACTTAACGGTACTTAAGCAACTTTTCGACCTTTCCCAAATACTGAAAAGAATTAATAACTTTTGAATGACAAAACGTTTACAGATTTGAACAAAAAGACCTCTTGTTCCTTTTTGTATAACTGTCTAAATTTTATGATCAGTTCCCGTTTGCTTTTTTTAATTTAATACAGTACAGAAATACATATCCATTATTCTTACCTATTTATGTTATGAAAAAAACAATATTCTATCCTCTACACACACACACACACACACACACACACACGCACGCACGCACACGCGCGCACACACGCACGCACGCACACAGACACAAACACACACAATCACACATACACACACTCGCACGAACACACACACAAACACACACACACACACACGCACACACACACACACACACACACACACACACACACTTTTCTATATTTTCATCATCGGCCTGGCGGTCCTTGGAAGCAAGGTGAAGGGGACAACGGTGAAGGGAAAGTTCCCTTTAATGACGGATGAGCGTGATGTGAAATGGTGGATGAGGTCTCGAACATGGCCGCCTCGGTAGACATCTTTTGTGAGTAATGGGGAAATCGGCTAATAAGAGAAATGTTTCCTCCAAAGAAAATGGGACTCTCTCTCTCTCTTTCACTTGCTTACTCAGCGTGTGTGTGTGTGTGTGTGTGTGTGTGTGTGTGTGTGTGTGTGTGTGTGTG
>JAAQRG010034917.1:0-10836 GCA_011634625.1 Babylonia areolata
AACAGAAACAACACAACTTTTTGTCCTTGTTATTTGACATAACCTTCTTTGTTTATTACCAGCACCCCACCCCCCTTTCCCATTTCCCCCACTCCTTCCATGCCCCTCGCCCCCTCCCTTTCCCCAAAACTGTTGCCGAAAACATTACCACCAGGTCAGAAACAGACCTGAGTTCCACAACTTTCACAAGGGAAAACATGACTCAATGAAGTTTCAATGACGTTAACTGCCTGTCTTTGCTGGCGTTTTAACAGGTACTAAAAGATTCTCGGGGACGAAGAATGATAAGCCTGATGTGTTTTATCTTCACTGTCAAATGCATCGTGTTTAGCCAACGTGGCGTTCGTACGCCATTACATGGAACGTCTTTATGCGGGTTTATGTGGGAAGGAGTGGAGCTGAAAGAACGTACAATCATGTATGAGTGTGTTGGAGGGGAGAAGGGGATACGGTATGGGGGACAGTTGTATGAAATGCGAACAGGTCTGAAGAAAACACGTAGTATTCTGCCCTTTTTAAAGTTCAACCGATTTTGATAGCATTCGATTTCTGTACACACTGTGATAGCTACATGTTGATTGTTTGTGTCTGTGATTTGGGGGTGGGGGGCATTAATTTATGAATGCGTACATTTTTAAGTGTTTTCTGCACATTTCTATAAATCATGTGAATTGAATAAGTGTGAATATAATTATATATATATATATATATATATATATAAAACATGATTGTTTTTGTATTAGTTAGGACCCTCTCCATTTTCTCGCCATTTTCGCGAGAGTTTATTTTATTCTGAAACCTTTTCCTTTTCCTATGTGCCCCCCCCCCCTCCCCTTGCCCACCCCCTCCCACCACCCCTCCTCCCTCCACATACACACACACCAGCACTCCGTCTTACGTTTTCCAATGGCTGTCCTAAAACTGATATTGTTTGAAGTGTTTCAAAATAACGAGAAAAAAACAACAACAAAAGAGGATTAAAGCCGTCGAGACGAAGTGGTTTGCGTCACTGACTACGATAGGGAACTCGCTGGTTCCATGACCATTTAAGGTATGCCACTGGTGAGATTTTTCGGCCCGTTGCCGGCTTCTATCCAGATCTGAGTGTGCTATCGGCCAACCTGGGAAGACTGGGACCAAGCAGTCGAGTGTAATCCACTTGTTACGTCTGTGAGAGTGTTACTGAGAAGAAGGAAGAGGAGAAGAAGAACAACAACAACAGCAAAAACAACAACGACAACAACAGAAGCATCATCACCTGCAAGAACAAGACGAAAAACAATAAAATATTTTTTTTTTTTAAATGAGAGAGATCGAGAGACAGACAGACAGATATATATAGAGAGAGAGTGAAGAAAGACAGAAAGGAGTGGTGCTTACCGAACGATAGTCCTGGAAGACACGGAAGGGTTTAATGTGAATGGCTCCAGTCATCGTGGACCCCGCCATGTCTGGTGACGACGCCATCGCAGACTTCGGCATGTTGGGGCAGCTGCTGAAGCTGTCTGTACGGGGTGACACGGAAACATCAACAACAGGATATAGTGATAATGATAATATTAATGGTAAGAATAATATGATAACAACAACAGCAACAACAATAATAATAATAACAACAACAACACGAACAGTGTTGTTGATGATGATGATAACAACAAAAACAACAACAATAATAATAATAATAATTACCATCCTTGTAATAATGATAACAACAACAATGATAATAATAATAATAATCCATATAATAATTATGATGATGATAATAATAATAATATAATAATAAATGAAAAAAAGATGATGATAATGATGAACGGCATTAGCAAAGCACATTTCTCTAAGATGGTTCAAACTCTTCTTCAGTCATCTTTGTTCCTGGGCTGCAACTCCCACTTTCACTCCAGTGGGTTTTTACGTGTATGACCGTTTTTATCCCGCCATGTCGGCAGCCATACTCCGTTTTCGGGGGTGTGCATGCTGGGTATGTTTTTGTTTCCATAACCCACTGAACGCTGACATGGATTACAGGATCTTAAACGTGCGTATTTTGATCTTCTGCTTGCGTATGCACACGAAGGGGGCTCAGGCAAAAGCAGGTCTGCAGATATGTTGACCTGGGAGATTGGAAAAATCTCCACTATTTACCCACCAGGCGCTGTCACCGAAATTCGAACCCGGGACCCTCAGATTGTAAGTCCAACGCGTTAACCAGTTCAGACTCCAAGTGCTGGTAGTCACCCATTCCCTTGGATACAGATGCTAAGATAAAATGCGCTGAACATCAAAATATGAGCAAATTGAGCAGAACTGAAACATTTTGGAAATACGCATTGATTTGGTCCGTTAAAAAAAAAAAGAAAACGAAAATGAGATCTACACCCCAAGTGCACTGAATATTCTTTTGCGGAATTCAGTTCAAAGGCACTTTATTTTTATTTTAAGCATATAAAGATGTGATAGAAGTGTTTAGTGCGTGTTCTGCATGATTATTCGTCGTCAAAAGAAGTTATACTGGTCATTCACACCATTTTGAAACAGTAGCAAACAAATAACTCGTTTCAAATTTTGCAATTGCTATTTTCATATTGTAAGCTCCTACAACATCTCCCTCTCTCTCTCTTTCTCAGTGTGTGTGTGTGTGTGTGTGTGTGTGTGTGTGTGTGTGTGCGCGCGCCTTTCAGACAAATACACAGCAACAACAAAATGCAACAACAAAACGATTCTGAAACAATAAAAAGTTGAAGAGCAGTTCCAAGAAGATATTTTCCATTATATAATTTTCGATGAGCAATAGAATAAATGAATTAATACGTAAATAGATAAATAAATAGATGATTAACATTTAAAATAATTAAATAAATAAAACAAATGCGCCCAGAAATGAAGAAAACGAACCAACAACAAATGTAAAAACTGGACCGACAAAAATGGCAACCAAACAAACCATCAAACAAATCAAAATTTTTTTTTTTTTTTTAAAGTTTATCGTGGGTCTGTCCGAATAAACGCCGGGATGGAGAGGAAGAGGCGGAGGAGGCTGGGGGGTGCAACACCTTTCTTTTTCTTCCTCTTCCCCCAGCTTACCTGCTTCAGAACAGCGGAAGAACATCAGAAAAGCAGTGACGACAAGTGTGCGAGAACGCTTCATGGTGTGAACACCAACGCATGACCTGGGTGGCATTTGCCGCCGCTTGCTTGAAGACAGGGAGTCAACTCGGTCGACCGCACACAAGTCGTCTCCCTTGACTGTGTGCTTTCTCAGCATCCACCTTCTCTGGCCGTTAATTCTGCCCTGGTTTGAACTTCTCACCACAAGATAAAGTTAAGATATAAAGTGTACATAAAAAAACGACACTGAACATTTACTCGTTGCTTGCTTCAAAGAAGGTAAATATTAAGTGGGTGTCTGCTGGTCAATAGTGAGACATAACGGGAATGCTTCGTTTAGGTGACGTGTGCGTTTGATTGATTGAATGATTGTGTGTGAATGTGTGTGTCCATGCGAGTGTGTGTGTGTGTGTGTGTGTGTGTGTGTGCGACTTCAGTCACCAACAGTTTTGAAAATACACAACGTCACGAAACATCATAACAGGATTTGACAACACAGCTTAGGAATGTTCCAGCACATGTGGTTGCACGAATGTGAAGGCATGCAAGCGTGAGTGTGTGTGTGTGTGTGTGGAGGGTTGCGGTGGTTGCGGTAGGATGATGGATGTGCATGCAGATGGGGCGGGGAGGGGGGGGAGCATATTTTAGAAAACAGTACGGACAACAAGACTCTCACATCCCTCGCACATCACACCTATCTGTTCTTTCCATCGATCAAACCCCTCAGGACGCAGTGCAATAAATCATCTCGACGTGGATCACCCACCTGGCTGTAAACCTTTCCCCGCATCGGGGACCTCAGGACGCTTCTGGCACGTGCTGTCCGTCGGCTTTCTCCCTGGTCGATCGCCGCTCTCTCACACACACACACACACATGCCCCCCCAACCCCTCCCACACACACAACATACCAAACGTGCACGCCAAAAGGAACAGAGGGATTGACAACGTGCACGTGCAAGTCGTGTGTGTGTGTGTACATCGTGCAAGTTGACATGTTGTCCCTGGTATTTGTTCTTTCAATAAAACTGGCTCTTTTTTTTTTAGGTCCGGGAACATTTGGTATTTGTATTTCTTTTTATCACGACAGAATTATCTGTGTGCAATTCGGGCTGCTCTCCCCAGGGAGAGCGCGTCGCTACACTACAACGCCACCTTTTTGACTCACTTGTGAAAACAAAGTGAGTCTATGTTTTAACCCGGTATTCGGTTGTCTGTGTGTGTGTGTGTGTGTGTGTGTGTCTGTGTGTCCGTGGTAAACTTTAACATTGACATTTTCTCTGCAAATACTTTGTCAGTTGACACTAAATTTGGCATAAAAATAGGAAAAATTCAGTTCTTTCCAGTCATCTTATTTAAAACAATATTGCACCTCTGGGATGGGCACAAAAAAAATAAAGAATGAAGCCTAATTATATGCAAACTGCATTTACTGTTATATTTATATTTTTTGTATTCTCTAAACTTGGCACTTTGACTTCTTATTCTGACACAACAACAAGAGGAGTCATTATTATCATTTTTTGTTCAAACAGGAACTTCTTTTGCTAAGCATGGAATTTGTATTTATTTTGCAAACGTTTTGGTGCAGATAGTAAAAAAGGGAAATTACTCTGTAATTAATGCTAGGGGACTTAATTTATCACAAGTGAGTCTTGAAGGCCTTGCCTCTCTTGTTTTTGTATTTTTTCCTGTGTGTAGTTTTATTTGTTTTTCCTATCGAAGTGGATTTTTCTACAGAATTTTGCCAGGAACAATCCTTTTGTTGCCGTGGGTTCTTTTACGTGCGCTAAGTGCGTGTTACACACGGGACCTAGGTTTACCGTCTCATCCGAATGACTAGCGTCCAGACCACCACTCAAGGTCTAGTGGAGGGGGAGAAAATATCGGTGGCTGAGCCTTGATTCGAACCAGCGCGCTCAGATTCTCTCGCTTCTTACGCGGACGCGTTTCCATTTGCATTTATTTGTAGTATTTCTACTAGACACCCGACTTGTACTCATCACACACACACAGAGAACTGGAGAGTAAGAGTTATAGGTAGTAATGATACACAAGAGAGAGGGAGACAGAGAAACAGAGTCGGATCTCTCTCTCTCTCTCTACACACACACACATACATACATATATATATTAATTATGTATGCATGTATAAGAGAGTGAAAGAGAGACACATAACGACAGACAGAGTTACAGCATCGACAACGGTGAAAAACCACCCTGCAGTATTCCCAGTCAGTAAAACAACAGTCAGGACATTTTCACATTGACAATTCCTAACAAACCAGGAATACTGCTGATTGTGTGTGTGTGTGTGTGTGTGTGTGTGTGTGTGTGTGTGTCTGGTGTGTGTGTGTACATGCGTGTGTGTCTGTGTGTGTTTGTGAGGGAGAACGGCTTGGTCAACTAATTTGTGTTGGTTAATGGTGATGGTGGTGGTGGCTAAAACCTCTTGCTTTAAAAAAAAAAAGTTATCTCCTTTCTCTTTCTCGGTCTGTCTTTCTAGAAATGTCTTTCTCTCTCTCGCTCTCTCACTCACGCAAAAGCAACTGACCAACAACAAAATGTTGAATCGTTTTATGTTTTACTACAACTGAAAAAATAAAACCAAATAAACCAAAAACAAACCAAACCAGGAGCTACGGAACCGGAGAAGATGTATCAAAACACACGGCGAAAGAAAGAGGGAGAAATAAACTGAAGGAGAAAAGAAGAAGAAGACAACGACGACGACGGTGAAGAATAGAACAAGACATTAACTTCATTAACAAGGGTAACAGATAAGCAACGTACGTACATGCTTTTTGTTGATTTTTACACCCAAATGTCGCTGAGAGAGAGAGGGAGAGAGAGAGAGAGAGAGAGAGAGAGAGAGAGAGAGAGAGATTATACGAGTTTACAATATGAAAACAGACAATGCTGTTGCTTGACTTACGCAAAAGCCAAACGCTCTGGTCAGGCCTCAGATGCTTCATGTTTTTGTGAATGGAACGAGTGAGACAGACAGACAGAGCATGCGACTTGCAATCCGCGAAACAGAAGACAGCAAAGAAAAAGCACATGCCTTTCAACACGATACCATACAGTCAGAAAACAACAACAACAAACAAATAAACCAACCAACCAAAAAAAAAAACAACAACAAAAAAACCCAAACAAACAAACAAACAAAAAAACGAACCAGACGAATGAAGAACTGAAACAACAGGTTTGCGTAATCCTGACAGAATTTACGAAAGTGTGAGTTTGGAACATTCGCAGTACAAAGCAAACTTTGACTGCGAATGTGTGTGTGTGTGTGTGTGTGTGTGTCCGCGCGCGCGCCCGCGTATGTGTGTGTGTGTTGTGTGTGCGTGTGCGCACTCATATTAGTATGTAAACTTTTAGATGTACAGGCAAAAATCGCTATGCAAACGCAGCCCTGATAACTTCTCCACAGACTTTACGGCCAAACGAGATCGTCATGGTCATGGTCGTCAGGGTGGTCGTCGTCTTTGTCTTTTTGGGTAGCGGCGTAGTTGTAGTTGACGTTCATGATGATGTTCTGCAAGAGAGGCCGAGCGTCCAGGTGCTTCACCAGGCTGAGCAACCAGGAGCCAGGTCCCTCGGGCCCTGCTGGCTTGGGGGCTTCTGGAACAGTGCAGAGAACGGGCGATATTGCGGTGTGGTGTGGTGTGATGTTGTGTGATGCTGTGTGGTGTGGTGTGGTGTCGCGTCGCGTTGTGCTGCGTTGCACTGTATTTTATTCTATTATACTTCACCCTGTTGTACCGTACTGCACTGTACTGCATTGTACTGCACTGTACTTTACTGCATTGCGCTGTACTGTACTGCAATGTACTGCATTTATCTATTGTACTGCACAGTAGGTTTTCTGCACTTTTTGTTCTGTACCGTACTGCCCTGCACTGCATTTATTGTACTGTACTGCACTGTACTTCACTGTATTGTACTGTACTGCTTTTAATCTTGGAATTAGAGCCACACGCGCTTTTATCCTTGAGAACACAAACAGTGTCATCTTTTGACTAAGATGGATTACAGAAAATGATATTGTATTGTAATACTTTTTGTCGCAACAGATTCCTCTGTGTGAAATTCGGACTGCTTTCCACGGTGAGAGCGCAGTCGCCAGTGATCAGCGCCACCCATTTTGTTTTTCGTTTCTCCTGTCCGCAAGTTTATTTGTTTCACTATCAAAGTGGATTTGTTTACTGCAGACTTTTGTAATGGACAACACCTTTATCGTTGTGGGTTCTTTTACGTGCGCTAAGCGCTGCACAGGGTCCTCAGTTTGTTGACTCGTCCGAAAGACTCAAGGTTTAGTGGTGGTTTGGTGGTGGTGGTTAAAACCATGGTCCGTCTGTGGGAATCGAACCTGTGGACACTGACTGGCTTCAAGTCGGGCGCATAATCACTAGACCACTACTCCACACAGTTCACTCACTCTCTCCGTGGGTGGTGCTGGCACGCGCACGCGCGCGTGTTTGTGACAAAGATAGAGAAAAAGGGATAGGGAGAGAAAGAATAAGAGACCGGCGGACAGACAGGCAGACACATATACAGATAAACAGAAAGGAAGGCAAAAAGGAAGAGAGACAGTGCCAGAAAGTGAAGGGTGCACACAAGAACACACAACTTCTTCCCACACCCTCTCCCACCCCCAACCCAGTCTATTCCACCAATCGGTCGGACGAACAATACTCATCTATGGCACGTGCGGCAACTTGGACACACACACACACACACACACTTAAAACCGAACCACCTTCCTCTGCCCCCCACCCCGACTCGCCCCCCCCACCATCCCCCCTAGGCCCTCTCAAATCCAGCAATCGGTCAGTAGAACAGTACTCATCCAAGGCATGTGTGGAAACATAAAACACTCACCCACACAAAACACACGCACACAATCCACCCTCCTCTCCCACCCTCTGCTCCGTTCCATCCTTCCACCCACCCATCTTTCAATCTCCCACCTCCACCCCCAACAAGCCGCGAAGCACTTGGATGATCAGTGCTCATCCGCAGTGTGCGTGGCCTCAACACTCACACACACACACACACACACATTAACCGTTTGTTCATATGGGTCTGATGGCCTGGGAGAACTGAATAAATGTTTTAGCATTTGTATTTGCACACACACACACACACACACACACAACCTCGTCTCCCTCAATCTCTTCCGTCCACTGAGCTAGATCTAGTTATCACGATCCCCCCACCATCCCGAAACTCTGTCCCATCCCCCTCAACCCCCCTCCCCCTCCATTCACTCAAATCCAACGAACCAGTTGGCCTGGCTGTACTCATGGAAGGCGTCTTAGGCGACCACTTGGGCTTGGTGGGTGTGAAGGGTTCGGCAGTGACCATAGTCGCTGCCTTGTCGCAGGACTGCATGGCGGACACGAACTTGAACATGGTGGGGTCAGGGACGTACGTGGTGACGACCTGCACGTAGAAGTCCCAGGCTTCCCTCAGGCACTGGTTGTCGGCCTTCACCTCTTGTATGGCCCGGGGACACTCCGTCCAGCACGTGGAACCCGTGGGGTCACAGCTCTCCATGATCTGTGTGGATCACGGTGCATAGGGGGTCAGTCAAGCGCAGGCGTTCACACACACACACACACACACACTCGTACACACACACAAGCGCGCGCGCTCACACACACACACACACACACGCACGCTCGCTCTCCATGCATTTTTTTTTATACTCTTTTGTTCCTTGCAGCATATCTAAATTTCTCCCATTCTCATATAAAAGTTTAAAATTTAATTGCTAACAATGATGCCCAGGACACTGAAAGGCATCAGGTCTTTTTTTCCCCTTTTTTTTTCTTTTCAAGACGTTAGCCCAAATGATTTAAAGGCAAGACATTAATGACAGTCAAGAGATGTACTTAATATATATCTTCCTTATTGCATGTGATCTGACACACCCTCTCTGTAAAAAAAGAAAAAACAAATCAAAATCCAACACAAAAATAAACAGAAAACAAAATGTTTACCTAACTCATAAAGTGTCACCATTATCTCCACGCACAAACTACCGCACGCCCTAAAGTAAGCCGAACAACCCAAGATACCTGAAACAGAGAGAGAGATAGAGGGGGGAGAGGATGGGGGGAGGGGCAATTTGACGATTGACTTTTCGGATGGATTTGATTTGATTAACCTTTCAGGTGGATTTGATTTGATTAACCTTTCAGGTGGATTTAATATGATTTAACTTTCAGGTGGATTTGACTTAATTCACCTTTCAGGTGGATTTGACTTAATATACTTTTCAGGTGGATTTGATTTGATTCCTTTCAGGTGGATTTGATTTGCCTTTCAGGTGGATTTGACTTAATTTACCTTTTTGACAAAAGCAGCAGTGGCCGGCTCTGTGGACGTGAAAACCTCACTGGAGCACGCATCGTCGGAGATGCAGCTGTCGTCGTCCTTGAACTGTGTGCACCCGTTGCGGTCGCCCAGGCTTTCCTGGGGGTAGTAGAAGACGAAGGCGAAGCACATCTCATCGAAGCTGCCCTGTCCGTAGGAGGTGGTCTTGGGTCGCGAGCGGGACTGGTACGTGCACTGCGTCAACAGCTCGTCGCCTGGCTGCATCAGCACGGGCGGCTCGTGCCTGTTGCAAAGGATTAGGATTGTATGGTGTACTGCTGGTAGCAACAACAACAAAAAAACAACAACAAACAAACAAAAAAACAACAAAAAAAACAACAAATAACAACACAAAGAGAAAATAGTCAATAATAAGAACAGAGGTACACACACAAACACACACGCACGCACACACACACATACGCACGCACAAACAGAAAGAGAGAAAGAGAGTTTCGGTTTCAGATTCTAGTTGTCAAAGCGTGCGCGCGCACACACACACACCCACACACATACACACACACACACGTACGCACGCACGCACACACGCACAGCAGTGACTCAGAAGCAGCAGATAAAGCAGAGTAACAAGTCTGTGCACATTTGGCGAGGGCGAATTTTATCTGTTCATTACTCGAATAGTGCATTGATTTTGATAGGATTTACCACACACACACACACACACACACAAACAAACAAACAAACAAACACACGCGCGCACCAAGGCACGTGCACAACGTTCTTCATACCCATGTATCACTGGGGTGTCGTAACTGTAAGGGTTGTCGTCTGAGAGAACCGCGGAACCACCCCCTCTCCGATTCAAGGTCACATTCTGGCGGGTTCCTGAAGAATAATAGAACGAATAAGCAACAACACAAATTAATAAACAGATGATTGAATCCGTAAATAAACAGATCAAATGAATGAATGAACGAATAAATAAATAAATAGATAAACAAATAAATAAATGATAAACCGCCATTCAATCGTCATCCATCCAACCGCCTGTCAATCCACTCATCTACCCGCATCCAATAACCCTCTCTTTCACTCACTCCAAAGTCGAGGGCATCCACGATCTCCCACACACATAGTGCACTTTTAACCAAGGGCAAACGAACACACTGCTCAAACACAAAAGGAAGAGAGAAGACCACGCTTCAGTCCAGCCACCCACCGTCATCCGGTCACCTTCACCACCATGGAGTGATGGCCTAGAGGTAACGCGTCCGCCTAGGAAACGAGAGAATCCGAGCGCGCTGGTTCGAATCACGGCTCAGCCGCCGATATTTTCTCCCCCTCCATTAGACCTTGAGTGGTGGTCTGGACGCTAGTCATT
>JAAQRG010034919.1:0-10844 GCA_011634625.1 Babylonia areolata
AAAAAAAAAAAAAAAAAGCCAAAAGAAAAAAAATCCAAACCCCATTTAGTGATTTATTGTCCATGCCATTCTTGCGTTATGTTCTTCAATTTTGAATCGCGAAAACAGGCAGCTTTTGAAAGAAGGTAAATTCGGTGTGATCTTCCGTTTTGTACCAGAAATATACAATTTACAAATAGGTATTAAAAGTCAAACCCTGGCTGTGTGTGCATGTTTTCCGCGATGCCAGATAATGCCATATTTTCTGTAATCCTTATGTTTGTACACACTGCAATTTGAAAAACAACAACAACAACAACAACATTTGATAGCTTTTCGAAATTGTACTAAAATGTTTTGTGCTAATACATCTCCAGAATATATGTTCAATATCAACCTTTGCTTCCATACAGAAATCACAGTAATTGTCATTTACAAGGCCCATTTCTGTCAAAATAACTTTAGTTCCAAGAATTCTGTGTGCTATACTTAAGTGTAGCCTTTTAATGTTTATGTCATTTATTTTATTTTATTTATTCATTCATTTATTTATTTTTTTGCCCTTTATCAATCACTTTTTTCCACGAAACTTCCTCTTCCAATTTCTCAGACCACTTATAACAGCCGATGGGAATTTTTCATCAGATAGCAAAGTATTGTAATATGTCCTGGTTCCTTTGAATACAAAGTATATGATGTGTAACGCTGAAGGTGTATCGTGCGTTGGGTTGTATGGTTTGATACTGTACGTTTGTCTTAATAGTCATTAAACATCCATTGAAACTTTTAAAAAGTGCATTCATTGAATACTTTCTGTTGAGTTCGTTTTGCGAAAGAAAATTTCCATCAATGTTTATGAAGTGCAATAGATTTCCTTGTTTATCAAATGTCATACTTATTGTGTTGTTTCCGTTTAAAACAATGTTTTATTACAAAAGATAAGACAAGAAAAGACAAAATCTTTATTATCGAGGGTAATAGATAAGCAAGTAACATGCTTTTTTACATCCAGCCCTCGCCCTAAAGAGGGAATAAAGCTAAAAAAGCGAAAATGAGCACAAAATCAAAACACAATCAAAATACACCATTATTTCACCATTCAAAGCCATTCCACAAAAGGAAGAAGAGAAGAAAAGAAAAAAAAATCATGAAACACACACACACACACACACACACACACACACACACACACACACACACACACACACACACACACACACACAAATGCACCCACTCAAGAGAGAGTGAGAAGGAACCCACAAATTGTCGAAAGCAATGTTGGATTTCAGGTGAAGTCAATTTTTGTGAATAGGTATATTTTTAGATTTTGCTTAAAGTTGTTGTGGTTAGTTATATTTTTTTATGTGATGGTAAATTATTCCAGTACGGTCCCCCGCTGTATATTAGGCTGGACTTAAAAAGATCAAGATTTGGACGAGGTATATGCAACTTATGTACATCTCCTATGTTATTTACTGGGAAGTTATTTATAATTGAAGGAGGTGTGTAGCCGCTTACTATTTTGTGCATAAAAACAGCCTTATTATATTCAGGTTTTAGCTCCAGTGGGAGGATATCAAGTGACCTATAATCATTAGGAGTTAATGAACATGACTTTAATAAAACTAATTTCAAAGCACGTTTGTATAATCTAACAAGATGTTTTAGAGTATTAGTGCTAGTAGAATCCCACAACGTAGAAGCATAATCTATTATCGACTGTATGTGAGCATTAAAGAATTGTTTTCGGGCATGTGTATTTAAAAAGTGTTTTATTTTTGATAACTGGAATACTTTTTAAGACATTCTTTTACATAAATAAGTAATATGTTCAGACCATGATAAATCATTATCGATAACTATATCTAAAACTTTGTGTGATTTGACTTCTTCAATTTTAATATTGGAAACGAAAATATTGAAAAAAAAATTGTTGGCATTATCTGGCGTTTCTGTCAAGTTGTTACAGACATGCATTTAGTGTTTTTTAGCATTGAGAGACATATGGTTATATTCTGTCCACTTAACTAATCTGTTCACACTGTCTTGTAAATTGGATGTCAGAACTTTAAAACATGTATGGTCGGAGTGTATGGAGTTGTCATCGGCAAACAATTCACAAATAGATTTGATATATAGAGGTAACTCATTAATGTACAAGGAGAAAAGAAGGGGGCCAAGAATTGATCCTTGTGGTACACCATACCTTATTTCTTGAAAAAGTTGATTTGGAAGACTTAATGCAGACCAGTTGTTGTCGATCTGATAAGGAAGAAAGAAATTGTAAAGTATTCTTAGCTAAGCCATAACAAGCAAGTTTCTTAAGGAGAAGAGAGTGATTTATTACGTCAAAGGCTTTAGCAAAATCAACGAAGACAGCACCTGTAAATTTACTATTATTTATATTTAAGAGCCATCTATCTATCATTTGTGTCAGAGCAGTATGACAAGAATGGTTTTCTCTAAAACCTGACTGTACTGGGTGAATCAATTGATATTTGTTTAAGTGACACAGTATATGTTTTTGGATATGCTTTTCAAGTGGTTTTGAAAGAACCGATAGTATAGGCTAACCTGTAGTTGGAAGGATCAGAAGGATCACCTGATTTGAAGAGTGGAAAAACTTTATCCTGTTTGAAACATACAGGAAAATAGTTTTTATCAATGCAGAGATTATAAATGTAGGTAAGAGACTCTGTTATTACTGGTGCCGAAATCTTCATGATTTTGCTATCCAGTTCGTGTATATCTTTGGTATTTGACTGTTTCATGGGCATTAGAGAGGCAAAAATGTCGGGAACTGAATACAAGGAATACAAACTTCTGAATTTATATTTTTGGATTGACAGTAATCAGTTACCAGTTCTAAATCATTATATTTTTATTTATCATTAGTAATTAACTTTTCAGCTATACTTACAAAATGGTTAATTGTATCTGGGGTTATATCATTAGTATTATTTTGTGATTTAGTACAGTGCTTGTTGGTTAGTCTGTTAATGGCATCCCAAGTAGATCTTGAGTCTTTTTTGTTTGTTACTTTCTGTTGGTAATACTTGTGCACAGCTTTTCGTTGCATTGAATTCACTTTATTCCTTTTTTTTTTTTTTAACATATTCTTCTTGATTTACTGGTTTTAGAAGATCCCTAAGGTGCATTTCATTTTTTGTTTCTTTAGAAATCCATGGAGGTAACATACGGTGTTTCACTCGTTTAGTCCTGATTGGTGCGTGCTTACTATAAATATTACTAAAGGTTCTTATCCAAAAATCTAAAGCTTTTTCAGGATCGGTGTATTGATAGACATGAGAAAGTTGAGAAGAAAGTAAATCATGCAAAAAAATATATGTGTTGAAGTTGTTGAAACATCTATATTCAATGGTTTTGTGACTTGCTTTTGGAATTTTAATACCTTTTCTTTTCCTAGTGATGCAAACAGGTGAGTGATCGCTACATCCAGTTACTGGAGAACATATTTCTACAATATTTTGTTTACATGAAACATAAATCTGATCAATGAGGGTACTGGAACTAGTGGTTACTCGTGTTGGTTTATCGATAAGTTGTTCTAAACTGTAAGCTGTATATATCTGATTCCATTGCAGCTGAGGTTTTAATAGATTAATGTTAAAGTCACCGAACATAATAATTTCTTTATCTTCGAGTATGGCAGCATCCATAATTGAAATAAAATCATCAAACCAATTAACTCTTTCAGCCGGGTTTCTGTAAATAAATCCAACTGATGTTTTATTTTAATTTCTAGCCATATGGATTTAATGTCGAACTGATCTAAACTCATGTTTCGCTTTAATGTGATTGCTTGACTGAAATACACTAACAGACCTGTTTCCTTTGAAGCTTTTGGATCAAGGCGGAGTATCTTATAACCTGGGATAGTTACATCAGTCACATATGCGATCAGATAAACGTGACTCTGAGAAACAAAACAAATGAAAAGGATTTCCGGAATTTTCTAAGTTCAATGACATGTCATTCAATTTATTTAATGCGTGATTGATATTTAGATAACCTATGCGCAGTCCTTCTTTAGAAGGCCAAGTACAGAGTGTATGCATATTCTTAAGTGGTGATGCAAAACCAACAACTAAACACTCCAGGTTCAGTTCGGAAAAAAAAAATAATAAAAAAGGTAATTTGTTTGGATTCCATTTTATGTTCGATTGTTGCATATATCTTGTTTGAAAGTTCCTTTTGCATCATTGCCACACTCTTGTATTTTATATGCATGCATGACTGACTTTTCCAAATTTATAAACCAAATTAACGTATTTTCTATCTCCGTTGTTCATATATTGTGCATCATCTGCAAAATGAAAAATTGTATGCTCCTCATTGTTTATTACAATGTTTTTCATATCACTGTATTCCCTAATCATGATTGCAAATATTTCGACATACAAAATAAGTAATTTTGCAGAAAGCCGGTCTCCCTGTCGATATCCTCTTTCTTCTAAAAACCAGTTGGCTGTTTTTCCATTTACTATTACTGCTGACTTAGTGTTTTCATAAAAATGTTTTGTTTGGTTTTTTTATCGTCGCAATGCTATTGTGTTTTTTCTTGGTAGCTAATCTGACGGAACCATCAATTGATTCGCTCATTTTTTTCCTGTTTCATGTCAAACACGAGGGTAGGTGATGGAAATGGAGAGAAGATCGAGGAGATTGTGGGCAAGATGTCTACATTGTTTTATGATGCTGTTTCTATGGCAACATCCATTACAGTCAGAGCTATTGATCTCGTCTCGTGGGAATGAGTCACCCACTTACACATCTTATAATCCTGTGGAAACTAGGCGTCTGAATGTGACCCGACTTCCAAGTGATGACAGTTCATGGAATGGACAAAGTGGAGGATTAAATGACCGGAACTTGACCCATGAACCTTTTGCTTTAACCACCACAATCTATAAATCTCCATGTCAGAATGTGAAAGAAATAAGAAAAGTAGGAGCTGGAACCATCATATTAAGAGAGAAATTTCGAGATTGCAATGATATGTGGACGTGGGATCTCCACGTGACCTCTGCCAGTGATGGAATCATCTTACAGTTCAATCATATACATCTGCGAAACATTCCTGAGTCAGTGAAGTTGCAGATATTCACCATTGTTGAGGGAACAGAGAGAGTGGAACAGAAAACGTTTACCCCCACGGTTGACACCTGGAACTTTACTCCTCTTCTGCTCCATGCACCAAAAGTCCAAGTTGTGTTAGATGCCCCAAATATATCCCCAAAACCCACAGTTTCGATTTTAAACATTTCTTTCTTTGCCCATCCTATCTCAAGAATGCCTCTCAAAGTGAAGCATGACACAGAAATTATCACAAGTCTCTCAATATATGACTGCTCTGGGAATTTAACTGTCCCCACAGCTTTTAGATGTAACATGGTCCAGCAATGTGTCTTTAACGAAGATGAAGAGGGGTGTGAGTACACAACGCTGGGGTGTGAGAAAGGGTGGGTGCCTTACAAGGATCAGTGCTTGAAATTAGACATTGTCAGGACTTACAGCTTTGTTTTTGGTCAGTCTCTTCCCACCTTCCCCAATGTAGCGGAGGAAACATGCGCCTCGAAGTACAGGGCTATTCTGGCCAGATTGCCTGATCGTGAAGGAATCAGACTGGTGGGCAACATGTTACGTCAGAGTGGTCACTCCAGCGTGGTTGTGGGCATCAAGAAAGTGAAACCACTGTCTAAAAAGCTCCGCAACCTGTACAGGTCCTCTATCTTTGCATGAGCTCTGTAAATGGGTGTGCATATGAATCGCTGTGCCTAATTGCTTGTGCTGATATATTTTTAGTTGTTTTTTTCTGCACGAACAATGAGGTTGGCAGCTGCAAAAATATTGCAGTCACACATTAGAACACCAGTTATGCCTCTTGTCATCACTAGATACCACTTCTTTCAATAAACAGATACCTGTAGCAAATCGTTAAGATAAACAACAACATATTTTGCTTTTCTGTTCTGTTGTCTTATGTTTTTTTCTTCTTTTCTGTTGTATTCTGGGCGGGTGTGGGTGTAGTGGTTTGCAAAGTGAGGGTTATCCTTTCATTCATATAACCTGTAACTCTATGTGGTATGCAGTCAATTTGTAACTGTAGCATCAGAAAACTAGCTTGGTTTGTGTTCTCTCTCTCTCTCTCTCTCCCCCTCTCTCTGTATACAGAGAGAGAGAGAGAGAGAGAGAGAGAGAGAGAGAGAGATGTTCTTTTATGTGATGCATTTATAATCATGGTTCTCCCTCAGTCAAAAGGATGACATGATAGTGTAGTAATAAAATCATCTATGCTTACGGAAGTGGCTCTGCAGGCCGAGACTGATTGTTGCAGGGACAATCGCTTCTCAATGGCGAAGTTCTCTGGCTGCCTGAGCCTTGTGGCGTTTCTCGATAAGTAACTTCAATGCTTTTATTGTAAGAGCATGCCAGTGTATTCATGGCTATGCTGTGTTGACAAATTCAGCAGGGGAGATGTCACACAGCTGTAGACTGGTAGACTGTCGTCCATGTCGTAATGTCCTTTGCATGGGCGACCTCTCCAAACAGCAGATGGATACAGAGCCCTCCATCCTTATGACATGGTCTGACCAACAGAGAAGTGCCTTCAAATCAGTCACCTCAATAGAGGCAGACTTAATCCTGTTAATTATGTCTGTGTTCGTGACTTTTTTTCTACCACTGTATTCAAATAATGGAACACAGGAACCGTCGATGGAATCTCTCCAACTGCTTTAAATACATTCTGTAGACCGTCCATGTTTCACTGTCTGACAACAGTGACGGGAGAACGACAACATTGTACACTCAGAGTTTGTGCATTGTCATCCCAGAGCTTGGCTTGCTTTGCTGATTCTGGCTGAGATCTCGTTGTCCAAGGAACCATCCTTGGAGACAAAACGAATTTTCAGGGTGGTAATTGAAAGTATCTTTTTGGCAGCCAGTCAGCATAGGCGGAATATGAAGTCATCATAGCGGTAATATATGTATACACCTACTTCCAATTGCTGCATTACCTGTCTGATAACACTTGCAAACAATACCTTGATCTAGACTGATCCAGAAAACATCCGTTTAATCCTGTTGGAAATATCGAGAGGCTTGGACTGATCGCCCTAACAAGCTATCGTGGAAGTCTGATGAACTGGACAGAAATTTTGTGGACAGCTGTTTCAGGCTAACACTTACCAGAGGGCACCCGTGCTTTTGGTATCAAATGCCTTGGTGAGGTTGATGAAGACAGAAATTGGGCCTTTGCGTACGACACTTTTCTTAAAACCTGCCTCACTGTGAATATCACGTCCACCATACCGTGGCCTTTGCGGAGGCCACACTGAGTTTCTGGCAGGTTTTCTTCAGCCAGGATATGCTTTGTCACCTCCTTCAAAGAACGTTGATTGATTTTGTGTCTTTCAGGCTGTTGTGGTACTTGGTCTAGTGGAACGGGGTTGATTATTGATGTCGCGTTTAACACGGTTTGAAATGTTCTTCGCAACTATTTCTTAGGCCTTCCGGGTCCTTAAAATTATATATCTGTAGATTGCAAGGGGGTGGGTTCTGACTTTGAAGGCCCCTAAATGGCTTTCAGAGAACTTAAGAACTGTTTTGAGTTGTGGGTTTCAGCATGGTTTTTAACTCCCTTGGCTGTCTTGTCCATCAATCATTCCTGCATCTTGCATGGCGCATGTAATGCTTACGTCATGTATGTCTTTCTGCCTGACTGTGACGTTGCCAATCGGGTGTCACTGTTTTGACCTCGTTGGATCACATGTTTTGAACTTCTGTTTGCCGGAGGATGGTGTTGGTAAAGCACAGTGTATGCTCAGCACATCCACTCAACAGTAGCAGGCCATTCCTGTTCATTTTCCACATTTCATGGGAACCAACTACCTCCAGCAATTTTTCACCTTTTTTTGCCTTGCGTAGAAGGTTGTATTTTCTCTTGAACACCATCATCACCTTAACAATCCCAGTCTATACAAAACACCAGTGTAACAGAATGCCAACTTACAATACATTTTGCAACTGTATTGCGTGTACAATATCACAGCAACCTGCTACTGAATTTTTAACAAAAAAGCAAACAAAGGGAAAATACAAAACATAAGCGTAGATCAGCACGCAGAATATGAAACCTTAATTCTTAACCCACATTTTAAAATGACAATCAAATTTCATGGATCACAGGAATCACAAGAACTTCAATACAGAAGCTGGGTAATTATGTTTATTTAGATTTGCAGGATTACCCCTGATTTTCTATTTGACCATAATTAAGTGCAATGGTAACTGATTACATGTGATTTCACACTGCCTATATAACAAGATAGGAAGACACACACACAAAAAAAAAGAAAAAAAAGAAACTAGTTTAATGTTTCTTCCATCACTAATTCAAGATACTACATTTCCATTATAGGAGTTTAATTTTCTATTCTATGCTTATGTTTGAGTTCAGTAATAAATGCGTGTAAACTGGCTTGAAGGTACGTGTAACTGGGCAAAACCATAAATGATGTTGCACACATCGTTTTCAATATCACAAAAAATTACACCTATCATTATATGTCCCACCCATTATTTTCAAAATATCATTTGCTACTAAAACAGATACTGAAATTTTGACCTGCAACCACTTAATCTACTTGTTTAATTTCTTTGCGTTTTTTCCAATACAGTCGAACAATTAATTTACGTATTCAGTTTACTTTCCCAATTTACAAGGGCTTTGATGTATAATATCTCAATCTTTTTGTTGGTGCAAATTGTGATATGGTTTTATTCTTTTGCTCATTCCACATATTTTTTCAGTATCCTCCTGTCTTTTTTTATCATTACTATTCTAACTTTGTATGTATCTTTTTCTTGCATGAGCACAACTTAAAGCAATTGATTTATATTCAACACCCTCTTAAGTTGCTCATGGTTTGAAACCTTTCCATTGTGATATACTGTACAAAAACTATGCTTTTATCTGTCCTGGTTTTAAAATGAAAATATCTATTGTTGATTCTAAACAGATTTATCTGCTACTATTTCTTTGCTCTTATTTAATTCTACCTGAGCATTGAATATCTCGTTCTATTGTAAGCATTATATACATATATCCCAAAATGATGAATTGAAAGCACTTATCTTGTAATTGTTTCACATAACTCTGAGGTGGGTTTGGCAACAAATCATCAACTAAACCAGTTTCTGCACAATAAGTGATTCGAGCACTGCTAACCAGCCCAGAGGTATTTTCACCAAATGTTGAATAATCTGACATGTTAATTTCTGATAAATTAGCAAATCTGAGTTGAAGGGTTTTGAATTTAGGAGGATTCCATTTCATATATTTTTTGTTCTCTAAATATGTCAAATTGTATGTTTATTTGTAGCTAACCAAACATTTACTGTTTCTCTTTTACAAAGTCCAACTGAAGTCAGGAAAATTTCATCAAACCTCTCTTGTATATTAAAGAGTTTTTCAAAAGATTTTCTGTCTCCTCCAAACGTCGAAGACAGCGAATAAATTTTACCAACTCTTTTCAATGAAGAACAGATTGGATCTATTTTTCAGGGAGGCATATTGGAGATATAGAAAGTCAAGAGAGGTAAATCGTGATAACTACATACGGAGTTTACCAAAATTAAATGAAGTGGAATCAGGCTGTAAGGGAGAGTTTTTGTTGCTGTACAGGAACAATCTCACTCTTTCGGCCACAGAAGCCACATTTAATATGTGTGGAAAATCATCATGTTTGGAGTCTTCTTTGGCTTTCGTGAATTGACGTGACGTCTTTTGTGCTCCGTCACGCCCTGATCAATCCACAATGCTCAAGAGTCATACATTTTCCCAAATGCTGAACCATGGAAATTTCTTCCGCCAGGTTCGCCGTAGCAATCTTCACAAGCTGGGATGCTTAAAGTCCCTAACTCACCAAAGGTTAGAATCCGTTTGCTACCGTGACATGATTAGGCCGGCCTGTCGAAGCCAATGCCAAGCAGGTGGCCACTTCTGCATGCAAATAACTACTACAAGCCACATGTAAGAGCTTGAAGCTGGGTGCTGACTGGGACCGAAAGAAGATGAGCCACTCCAGATAGTGTGACAGCTCACCCTCCAGAGGTACCACCCCTCAAACACTGCCCCATATCCGAAACATTATGCATATATATACATATATACTGGAGGAAAATACGTGCAGGCTAACAGCTCTCCCATCATTACAAAATAACTTTGCTAAGAGGTTCGAAAATGAATAGGAACTAATCAGATTAGTCATAGAATTAGAATAAAGTGAATTACATTTTGAAAAGGACAGGCTGGATGAAATTTTGGACATATAAAACATCCAAAATCAGCAACCAAGGAATATTTGATTTGATTTCTCTCCGCCAGTTATCTGCGTGTTATAACTAGTTTCATTCCTTGTGGAAGATCGTGGCCATGGTATTCCCCCCCCCCCCCCAGACATCACAATCCAATGGTTTCCATCGAAAAAAAAAGGGGGGGGGGAGATGACAAAATCTATTGTGAAAGATGAAATAACAGTGACCAATGAAATAATTCATAAATAATCTATCGACTCATCTCTCGTGACCTAAACATTATCAGGGAAACTGATACATGAGCAATATTGTGTACATTAGCCTTTACTTGGACCGAAGAGATGCTAGTCATCACAGGGACCAAATCAATTTCATACATTACAGTGGAGGAAGACAAACGGGGGTAAGAAGTACACAACTCTTCCGTTATAACAAAAATATTCCTGCAGTAATGAAAGAATTAAATATAATAAATAGATAGATAAAATACAAAGGGCGAGGAGGTGAAGCATCTCTCTCTCTCT
>JAAQRG010034928.1:0-10853 GCA_011634625.1 Babylonia areolata
CATCTTTGATATGTGAAGAAAAATGCACAGAGTGGGGATAGTAAGTTAATTCATAAACAACTGAAAAAAGATTGAGGTGTGTCTGTTTAGCCTTTCAGCTGCCTTCTGCTAGGGACGCCTGTTTTCTGCATAGTCCTGAATCAGCTTGCGCATTCCCAGATGATAAACTTTTTTTTTCTATGAAAGCCACAACTAAACCAAATATACTTAATGCTACAACGAGTGTGATGATAACTGTGATAATAATAAGTTTATAGTGTGTATTGAAATAAATATATCATTTGCTTTACATTATAATAATTCCAGCAAAAATGTTTCACTACAGTACATTACACCATCCAGCAGAAATGCAGTCCAAATAAGTGAGAAACATTACAAGTATGACAAGACAGTGCATCAAAAAGTACATACCTAGTACAAGATATATATAGCAACCTGTATGTATATAAAATGCACAAACATGGTTGCATGCATACCTATATGTTTGACAATGTGTTTCAGGCAGAAGAGCTGATCAAGAAGGAAATGCTGACGATGATGCACTACGACGCCCTCTACAGCCCTACTCCCCAGCAGATGGGCATGGCGCCAGGTGCCAAGAAACCCCCAGGCCAGAAGGGGGCTCTCAACCAGGCACAGCACCTGGCTTACCTGGAGGAACACCCTTATGCCCAGTTTGATGACCAGGACATTCAGCAGGTAGGCTGCTCACACGGGTCTGGTTTTGACTCGCGTATGTGTGAACAGTTTTCTTCTCCCTGGTCTCTGTGAAGAGTCATTGGGGAACTACACAGAAGAACTGTTCACCAGATTCCCCTAGGTCTTGTCAATTGTATGTCAGAGCCTAAGTCTCTGAAAATGGCTTTTAATTACACATACTTAACCGTGACCCACTAGTGCAGACTCCAGCAGGGGTCTGACATTCCTGCCGGAAAAAGAAAATGGCTTTAATCTTTAATGTCTATTCTACAGAGTTGTCAACCCATTGTTTTTTCTGTCTTCTGTCTCCTTCCTTAAACAGAATGAGTCTGTGTGAAATTGTAGATAGGTTGAAATGCTCTCCACTTGTCCATTGGGCAACCAGTTTGTGACTGCTGGTGACAGGGTGACTGAACAGTCAGCTTCAGAGCACTTCCCTCCTCCCCTTTTCACTGAGACAAGGTGTGTTCTGTGAATAAAATTTGTCGGTGCAGAAATGATAGATCTCACTTGAAGTTCCATGCTGGACTGTTTATTTCTTCTTTCCTGTTAGTAAACAATTACATCTTCTTTTTCTGTGACATGTTTACATATACAGGGAATTTTGTGTACTGACTTTTGGTTGCTCTGTTGAAGGTTATTTCATTAACTGTCTCTTAGGGACAGGAAACAGAAATTTTGGGGGACCAGTATAGTTTTTTTTTCTTCTGCTTGTGCCCAGGACAATTAAGAATGGTGTGGGGATTTGTCTCTGGTATATTTGTGTGTGTGAGTGTCGTGTGTGTGCATGTGTGTGTGTGACATAAATACTGTTGGTGATGAATTGCATTTTATTGTGGAGTATGATATAAAAGATTGTTCCCTGATAGATATGTATGTCCAAGGTCTGTATTTTCTTTTTGCAAATTATTCTGCAAGTAAACGGGTTCTTTTTAGACTTGATAAATTCTGAATTGCAGTGTTGCATAGGATATTTTCATGCAGAAGAAGGAATGTTAACCCTTATTTTACCTTGCTTGATGCAAATGTTAAGATAATTCTAGTTTTGTTCTTGATTATGTTGTTTTCTGAAATCCTCCATGCCCCAAGTGGGTGTCAGAGGTGAAATAAATCTTGAATTTGTGTATGTGTGTGTGTGTCCAGGCGAATGAGATGCTGGAGCAGGAGATGCAGAAGGTGAAGGAGGGCATGGGTCATGGCGACCTGTCGCTGGACGCCTTCAGCCAGGTGTGGGAGGAGTGCTATGCCCAGGTGCTCTTCCTGCCTTCCCAGAACCGCTACATCCGTGCCTCCCTGGCCAGCAAGAAGGACCGCATCCAGTCCCTGGACAAACGCCTGGAGGTGAGGAGACGTGCCTTGAAGGTTAAACGTCCCATAGCCTTTTAGGGCCAATAGGGCAAGGGATTCATATCCACTGAGTCCAGGACTTGGGGCTCAGTCCTCTCCTTGTGCCACTTTGACCTTCCCAACGGAATTCAGGTACATATTCACACCTGGGTGGAGAGGAAAGTGGAAACTGACAGCCTTTTCCCAGCACTTAACATCATGTGGGCCTTGAACCCTGACCACTGGTGAACACTGGATCTGGAGTCGAACACCTGCTTGATTCTTGTAGGGCATCTAATGTTCAGGAAAAGCAGTATTCGTGACAGAAACATATAAACATTGATGACCATTGTGGATGTTACAGCCACAGATCTCGTGTTTCTGTAATAGCAACAAAGGAATAAATGTTGGCACCCCTTCCCATGATTGGACAACAGCAAATGGGAAGTTGTAATTCAAATATGCATAATTACACTCCGCTGAAAATATGGCTGACTGTCATAAGCAAATTTGTTAGACTGATGACAGAAATGGAAGGGAAATCCTCATGGTCACACACACACACACACACACACACACACACACACACAACCCCAATCCAAAACCTCTACAAAATCAACACCAGATTTTCAGGAACAAATACAGTGAACAGATTTTCCAAGAATAGGAAAGGGGAAACTGCAGTTTGTGCACACTCTGCTAGTGTGAATTGTACATCAGTTATGATGGCCAAGATGATTATGGTCTTTGCACTGTATCATAAATGAAGAAGGTAATGTGTTCCAAAAATTCTTGAAAATTTCAGTTTGTGCCTGATTTTATATCTTCTGTTCCTGTTGATGTTATTTTGTGGTAGGCATGTATGGGTGAAGCCCTGCCTGAAGTTTTACGAGATATTTTAGACTATTTTTTTAGAATCATCGTCTGTCTTTTCTTCGGTTTAAGTTTTGCTGAACATAAGTGTAGTGGATTTTATATTGTTTTTTTTTTCTCTCTGTTAACTTTTGCTTTTTCTCAAGTACTCTTTGATTATGTCTAATATATCAGTTTGTCTTGCTTTGCATTGATATTTCACACTCTTCATTTTTAATGTGACATGTCATTTCTCCTTATTTTGTGCAGAACAACAGGAATCACATGACAAGAGATGCCAAACAAGCGGCTAAACTGGAGAAAAAATTGAAGATATTACTGGGAGGTTACCAGGTAATGTCTACAAGTCTATTGTATCACTCCTCCTCACTGTTCTTTTTACTTTTCTTTTTCATGAGGTTTTTAATCATGGTGGTGGTGGTCTTCTTTTTGTTTGTTTGGTTTGGAGCTGGGCTTTTTTTTTTTCTTTTCTTTTTTTTTTCTTTTTTTGTGTGTCTTTTTCAGTGTTGTTTGTGTCTGTGTGTGTCTCTCTCTCTGTGTTTTTTCTTTGCTATGTTCCTTCGGCTTTAGTACATGAAAGAGCCATGACTTATTCTGGGAAAATATCGAACACTTCAGCATCCAGGAACAGACTGCATGGGGGGTTGGGGAGTGGGAATCAGTCATCTCACTTCTGATGTTCTTGGAGGCTAAAGCATGTACAAATATAAAATGCAATACCAATAACAGGCTTCAAAGCAAGCGACCATTAGTACTTTGTGGAGAATGATTGTGTCGTGTGAAGCTTTCATTCCTCACTGTGGTGGTGTGCAGTCGCGGGCCCAGGGACTGATCAAGCAGATGACGGACCTGTCAGACCAGCTGGAGCAGACCTACCTGGAGAGGAACACCTTTGACAACCTGCGCCAGCATGAGATTGGAGCCATTCCCAAACGCATGGAGGTCAGTCACCGTGAGGCTAACAGTGGTGGTGTGGGGAGCTTAATTTGATAAGCTTCTATGAGAGCAGGAGGCTCTGTCGCAAGCCTTTTTTAACATGCACACAGTCACCACTGTAACCACACACACACACACACCACACACACTCTTATACACACTCTGAAACACAAGTGGGCTGGTGCACACACTCACACATGGACACTTTCACAATCATAGCAGTGACCAGTTTGATGTATCTGGGTGCAGGGAAAACAATGTTTTGTAGCAGATTAATAGGAAGGGGTTGAAACAGAGTGCTTCTTTCCCTTCTTTGTTGACCTGCAAGTTTTTGTCTGTGGGAACCAGTTTTGTTACTTATAAACCTACAAGGTTTTTGTCTGTTTAATGTTTAGATTCTGTATTTATGTTGTGAGGTTTTTATTTGAAAATCTACCGGTACGTGTCTAAGAAGTAGAAGTTCTGTGTCCATGCTCAGGGTTCGTAGAGCATCATGGAAGTCTGTAGAAGTCTTGGTAAAATGAGGGAACCATTCCCAGGGTTGGAAATGTCTTGAAAAATATGTTTTGTTCTACAGGGTCAGCAAAGTTCTTGGATTTTTTTTTAAAATTTTTTTTATTTTTATAGAACCCTTGACCAGTTCCTTTTATCAGAGTTTAATGCATTTAAGATATAAAAAAACAACAACAACAAAAAACAAAAAAACCCATTAAAACCTGGATATTTGCCAGTCTGTTTTGTGCAGGAAGTTTATGTTCTACATCTTTATTTGTTCTGTTTGTTTTTTTTTCCAGTCATTGAAGGAGGACGTGCAGAGGCAGATGGAGCGAGAAAGGGAGCTGCAGAAACGTTACAGTGAGCTTCAGCACAAACGGGACATCAGCTACAGATGAAGCGTCGCACTGCGCATGTGTGTGTGTGTGTGTTTTGTGTTGGGTTGTGTGTCCCAGGGTTCCTGTCTTTGCCTGAGGTGTTGGCAGGACTGTGCATTGAAAATAGAAAGTATGAGTATATGCTTTTGAATGTCATGTTTTTTTTGTCATGTGTTGTGTTTTTTTTATTTGATGAGGTATGGATGGGTTTCTTTTTTGTTGTAAAAGCTTTTTAGCTGATTGAATATCATTCTTTAAATAAAAAGAGAAAAAAACAGGAATTAGGGGAGTGGTATGGATGATGTATGTGTGCGGGAGAGAGGGGGTGGTTATCTGTATTATTGTTCTTGATCATTATATCTTTCATTAGGTTTTTTTTTTTAAATTTTAGAAAAAAGGTGAATGTTTGATGCTGAATGAATGTCATTCAGATTGCTTTGGGAGCAGTTGGAATTTGGAATTTTGTTTGGGCAGTAGGGAGGGGGGGGTGCTGTTCAGTTTTGTTTTTTCAGTGAAACTGCCATATTGCTTTATATTACTCTTAGTCACAACAGATTTCCATATGTGAAATTCAGTCTGCTGTCTCCAGAAAGAGCATATCGTAACAGTGCAGCGCCACCCATATGTATGTTTATTTTCTGCCTGAAAGTATATTTCTTTTTTTGCAGAGGAAATTCAAACATGACTAACAACACTTGACTATTGATTTTTTCAAAGTATTCTGTCCTCAGATGATTTGCATTAGTTATTTCATTAATTGTAAACCCATTGAACGGGACTCCAGTGTATATGAATTAATAATTTTTTACATGAATGATAAAGTTTTGGTTAGGTGTTGGCAGTAAAGAGTGACAAGTCTTAGACTTTCAATTTGACAAGCTTTCTATGATTCACTTTTCCATGCAGAACATGAGCTTTTGGTCAGCAGAGTGTGTGCATGCTTAAATTTTGTTGTGCGTATCTTACAGTTATCCTGTTAGTGATGTTTGTGCTCTGTTCCTGCTATTTTCCCCCACCTTTTTTTACTGGTAAGTTAATTACACAATCATCGTGTGTTTTAGATACTGCCTTTGAGAATTTAATTATCTCTGTGCTTCAGCTATCTGCCCAAGTGTACATGTTCTTGTTTGCAGACACACAGACACATGCACGCACACATGCATGCATGCACATGCACACATGCACACGCTTGCAGACACACACAGCCAAACTCTAGTTTCAGTATTTGAGCAGTGTTTATCATTAATAAGTGTTTGTAGGAAGGAGACTAAGCATTATATGTGTTGTATGCCAGTGATTGACCAAGAAGCCATTCTGCATATGTTAAAACACAGAATAACAATTAGAGAGAGCAGAACAGCTGGATGGAACTTTTTGTTATCATGTGTTTGTTTAAAGGTGAAATAGTTTGCTTTGATGTCATGTACATGTTCAAAGGTAACATATGTATGTACATAGAGCTAATAAATCTTCAGCAAATTACAAAAGGTGTCTGTTGTTAAGAATTACTCATCTTTTCTTTCTTTTCTTTGATTTCTGTTGGAAAGAAAGAAAAAAATATTGATAAATACCAGAACCAGGTTTCCTTTTGCTGTGGCATTTTCAGTTTCACTGCTTGGTTTGACCCTCATCCATTCTTACTGCAGTTTTTCTCCCTTTTTTTTTCTTTTTTTTGTTTGTTTTTTAGTTGTCTCGTCTACTGCACTGTGGCACTATGTCCAAAATTGGTTAAGTGTTGGACTTTAGCTCCAGTGACCGCCAGTGATCAGGGTTCAAGGCCCCATTTCAGCATGGTGTTGTGTCCTAAGGGAAATGCACTTCACTCCAGTTTTCCTCACTCCATCCAGGAGAATAGGAACCAAACGTTGGTTAGGGACGGTTGAAATGGGGGAAGGAGAGAACTGGGCCCCGCCTTTCTGTGCCAAGCCCTTGATACTGTGGATATGAATTCAATACCATTACCCTGTTAGCCATATAAGGCCATGGAACATTTAACCTTTTAGAATCTACTGCATTGTTTCAGTGGCATTATATCCCCATGTTGTCAGTTCCCAGTGTCCCTTACTGGGCCCTATCCAGGCCCATTCTGACACAGTTTCAGCACCAACATTCCACAGGAGTCTCATACTGTCAGGTCTCCATCAGACATTGTCTTTTTGGTGGTACTCAGTGGTACGTCTTCTCATTCAGCAAATGCAGGACACCACCTGCTAAGCCCCATACTGATGATGACAATCACTTGGTCACAAAGTCAAAGTGAACATCTTCCCATGAGTGGAGATCGCCACCACATCCAACGATGACAATCTGCCCTGAATCAGGTGACAGATTCTGGACACAAACTGCACCCCAGCCATGGAAATGGAAGGTCACAATGAGACCATAGCATGAACAGCCACAACACAGTCTGGGACAGTTTTTCTGTCACAATCACCACAATGTGCGACCGGATGTACTGCATTTGTTTTTTCTGTTCTTTCAGTTTTCTGTATTTTCTATGATGGATGAAGATGAGGATGGCTTTGCTGTAAAGGAGACATATTTAAGTTAGGACTACATGACAAGCTGTATTCCACACTTCCAATGAGACCATAGCATGAACAGCCACAACACAGTCTGGGACAGTTTTTCTGTCACAATCACCACTATGTGTGACCGGATGTACTATTTTTTCTGTTCTTCCTTTCAGTTTTCTGTTATTTTCTATGATAGATGAAGGTGAGGATGGCTTTGCTGTAAAGGAGACATGTTTATTTAAGTTAGGACTACATGACAAGCTGTATTCCACACTTCATTTCATTCTATATCCCAGCATTAACCAGGCTCAAGAGAACAGACTGCACACACTAAGTAAGGTGTATTCATAAGGTGGATGACCTTTTATAGTGTGATTTATTTTACCATTTAAACACAGATCATACTCCACTCTAGGTAGGAGGTGATATGATGATAGGGATACTTATATAGTGCCAATCTTCGTTCAGAGACCAAACTAAGTGCTTTACAAACAAGGAGTCATTTTGACAATAGGCTGCCAACCTGGGTAGAGCTGATTGACAACTGCCATTGTGCGTTTATCATTTGTTTCCTGTGTCATTCAATCAGGTTTCGGTCTCGCACATACACACACTCTCACACAGACGTGTAACATTTTATGTGTATGATTATTTTCTTAATTTACCCCACCATGTGGGCAGCCATACACCATTTTCGGGGGTGCGCATGCTGGGTATATTCTTGTTTGTTCTTTTTTCCATAACCCATCAAATGCTTACATTGTTTATCAGACCTTTAATAATGTGCATATTTGATCTTCTGCGTGTTATATACACACACAAGTGGGTTTCAGGCACTAGCAGGTTTGTACAAATGTTCTCTATCCTTAACTAACCAGGTGCAACAGGGATCAAGCTCAGGGGTTACTCAGACTAGAATCCAGTGTTGTAACCATTTGACCACAGCACCAATAACCCCCCACCCCCAGCCCCCCACCCCCAAGCTTATGCCTGGAATGTGAACCTGCCTGCTCCCACTAGTCAGTCCACAGTACTGACCCTTTGCCATGGTGCCTGGTGCACATTAATCTTTGTTGGTAGAATAAAACCGAGCAGCCTTGTTGAATTGATGATAACAACAATCCTCCAATTGGTTCTTGCAAGATACTGGTATACATATGGGCAGACTTCACAGATAACTGGTATACACATTGGCAGACTTCGCAGATACTGGTAAACACATTAGCAGACTTCACAGATACTGGTATACACATGGGTAGACTTCGCAGATACTGGTAAACACATTAGCAGACTTCACAGATACTGGTATACACATTGGCAGACTTCACAGATACTGGTATACACATCGGTAGACTTCACAGATAACTGGTAAACACATTGGCAGACTTCACAGATACTGGTATACACATCGGTAGACTTCACAGATACTGGCATACACATCGGCAGACTTCACAGATAACTGGTAAACACACTGGCAGACTTCTACAGATACTGGTATACACATCGGCAGACTTCACAGATAACTGGTATACACATCAGCAGACTTCTACAGATACTGGTATACACATCGGCAGACTTCACAGATACTGGCATACACATTAGCAGACTTCACACAGATACTGGCATACACATTAGCAGACTTCACACAGATACTGGCATACACATTAGCAGACTACACATTAGCAGACTTCACACAGATACTGGCATACACATTAGCAGACTTCACACAGATACTGGTAAACACATTGACAGACTTCACAGATACTGGTATACACATCGGCAGACTTCACAGATACTGGTATACACATTGGCAGACTTCACAGATACTGGTATACACATCGGTAGACTTCACAGATAACTGGTAAACACATTGGCAGACTTCACAGATACTGGTATACACATCGGTAGACTTCACAGATACTGGCATACACATCGGCAGACTTCACAGATAACTGGTAAACACACTGGCAGACTTCTACAGATACTGGTATACACATCGGCAGACTTCACAGATAACTGGTATACACATCAGCAGACTTCTACAGATACTGGTATACACATCGGCAGACTTCACAGATACTGGCATACACATTAGCAGACTTCACACAGATACTGGCATACACATTAGCAGACTTCACACAGATACTGGCATACACATTAGCAGACTACACATTAGCAGACTTCACACAGATACTGGCATACACATTAGCAGACTTCACACAGATACTGGTAAACACATTGACAGACTTCACAGATACTGGTATACACATCGGCAGACTTCACAGATACTGGTATACACATTGGCAGACTTCACAGATACTGGTATACACATCGGTAGACTTCACAGATAACTGGTAAACACATTGGCAGACTTCACAGATACTGGTATACACATTGGTAGACTTCACAGATACTGGTATACACATCGGTAGACTTCACAGATACTGGTATACACATCGGTAGACTTCACAGATACTGGTATACACATCGGCAGACTTCACAGATAACTGGTAAACACACTGGCAGACTTCTACAGATACTGGTATACACATTGGCAGACTTCACAGATAACTGGTATACACATCAGCAGACTTCTACAGATACTGGTATACACATCGGCAGACTTCACAGATACTGGCATACACCTTAGCAGACTTCACACAGATACTGGCATACACATTGACAGACTTCACAGATACTGGTAAACACATTGACAGACTTCACAGATACTGGTATACACATCGGCAGACTTCACAGATACTGGTATACGCATGGGCAGACTTCACAGATACTGGTATACACACGGGCAGACTTCACAGATCCTGGTATACACACGGACAGACTTCACAGATACTGGTATACACATTGGCAGACTTCACAGATACTGGTATACACATCGGCAGACTTCACAGATACTGATATACACATGGGCAATTTTCCTCAATATCCATGGATGATCTGAACCATCTCTACTTCTAACATTGTGTTTTTTTGTATGTTGAGTTTCTTTTATGTTGAATTTCTTTTAATTAGGTAAGCTGTAAAGAGCTGTCATGCACACATGTGCATGATTAGTTTACTTACTGATGATTAGATGAAGTCAAGATTGATTTTAAATGGCCATTACTGAGTACAACAGCTAAGTAAACTTGTGCTTTTGAATAAGAAATAATAAAGCCATTATGCTGCTTGATTGTCATGTTTCATCAGGTTGTACACAGATTAATTTAATGCCAGCAAAGACTGTCTTGTTTGTCTACACACACTCTTTGATATAAATAACTTAAATTGTATGTGTGTGTGTGTGTGTGTGTGTGTGTGTGTGTGTGTGTGTGTGTGTAAGCTGATGGGATACAGTGCATGTATATCAATTGCCTTGATGACGTGTGTCTAAATCTGTTTCATTTAAAAGTGAAAGTTACTTACCTCGTTGCTCCTTTGGCTTAATTTCAGTTTAATTTCAAAAGATATTTACCTTGTTGCTCTTTTAGCTTAATTTCAAACAGATGCATCCTGACTCTTGATCAACTAAATGCATTCCTGCGAACTTCACTCTTAGATATTTATTCATACATCTGTGTGTGTGTGTGTGTGTGTGTGTGTGTGTGTGTGTGTGTGTGTGTGTGTGTTT
>JAAQRG010034934.1:0-10818 GCA_011634625.1 Babylonia areolata
GGCGCACGTGCACACACACACACACACACATCGATTTGCATCATGTATCATATGATTATGCGAAAACCCGTTGAAGGAAAACTCTTCTATACTTCTACATACGCTGCTACGCAGATAACAATGAAGATACTATCGCCCGAATTTCATACAGAGAAATCTGTTGTGATAAAAAGAAATACAAATACCTCCCTTAGAACTGCTTTAACAACTTCACCGAAAAAGGAATTGCCATCAAAACCATGTCTGTGAAACGACCAGGAAAAACAAAAAACAACGTGCGTCTAGTGTTCTCATTCCTCCAAAGCATCCATGTCCTACCCCAGCTAGTCCCACCCCCTCACCCAGAACGACAGATTGACTAGCGTCTGAAGAGCAGTAGACACAATTTCTTCAGCTTCTGGAGGCCTTTCACATGTCGACCTTAGCTGACCGGTGTACCAGTCTACTAGTAACCCCCCCCCCCCTTTTAATTTCTTTTTGTTTTAAAGTTTTCTTTCTTTCTATAATTCTTTTTCTCTTTTCTTGTGTGTTCATTTATCATTTCTGCCGAAGGGTCAGTTCTGGCTTTCTCAAGAGGTACGCCGTGTTCTTTGTTCACCGTTCTGGAATGATCCCCCCCGGGCGAAATATTAAGTCAGCTTGTCATAACTGACCCTTTTTTCTGGTTAGATTTACATCTACCCCCTTATCCCCCTACCTTCCCGTCAATGGCGATAGCGGTCATTCTAGGCTGGCTTGATATGAAATGACGACTGAGGGGGTCAGTTTGGACCAGTTAGACAGGTTGTTAAAGTAAAACACCCCTCCACACTTGTTTCCGTTACGCTGTGATGGAGAGGGGGACGGAGAGGTGGGGTGAGGGCGCCCCCAGTCAAAGCTAGCCCAGAATAAACGCCCCCACCCCCCAAAATCTCTCTCCCCCCCCCCCCTTCCTTTTTTCACAGCTCGATTAAAGCTGTAAAAAAATAAAAAAAAAGGGACGTAATTTCCAACCAGGGAGGAAACAGGTGGCTGGGTGTGGGGTGTGTGGGGGTCAGGTCGATCGTGACGAGGCACAAGTGATCCCCGGAAGTCATTCCAGGCTAGCCCAGAATGACCCCCCTCCCTACCCCCCCCAACCCCTCCCCCGGAATGATACCTGGCAGGGGTGTGGTTTGAAGCTGTTACACCGGGTGCAAGGCGAAGACTAACAGATTGGCAGAGGCACACAGCTCGGGGAATAATGGCAGCAAGAAGAGAAAAAAACAAACAAACAACAAAATAACCACACACACACACACACATACATACACACACGCACATACACACACACACACAAAACACACACAGAGGGTGCGATGGCCTAATGGTCAGAGCGCTGGATTGTCGTCTGAGTGGCCTGAGTTCGATGCTCGGTTTCGGCGCACGTGGTGGGCAAAGGGTGGAGATGTATATCCTTTTTCCTGATCTCCAAAATCAACAAACGCTCAGATCTGCAAGTACCTGAACCCGCTCTGTGTGTATACGCATGCAGAAGATTAAAATACGTACGTTAAAGATCCTGTGATTCATCGCAGCATTCGGTGTACTGAGCATAAAAATACCCAGTATGCCCTAAGCACGACACATTCAACAACAGATTGATGTTGGTCGTGTGATGCGAATAAGAAGACTGAAATGGTCTCCATCATTAATTAAATACTTCCTGCATGCAGCAAATTTTTCTCTTATCTATTTCAAGCTTATCCTTCCGCTTAAACAAAATCTAGGCCAGTATTCAGTGTAACGAACCATGCTTTTTTTACGCACGTAAAAAGACCCAAGACAGAGAACATGTCTTGGTAAAATCATGAAAAGAAAGAAAAAAAAAAAAAAAAGAGAAAGAGTTGTTTGGATGTTCCTAAGCATATGATGACATCAAAACAAGAAATGAACCCCCCGAGATTGAATGGCTTCAAAGTTCATATGCGGAGGAAACATTTTACGTACAAGAAATTTGCAAATGCAATTATGATCATAACGTCGAATTCGCTTAACACCCTTCTATACAAAAAAAAAAAAAAAAAAAAAAAGTATGACAAGAAGCAAAAACAAAAACAACCCACACAGGAATGTCTAAATTGTACAATAGGATGTATGCAAATATCGGCAGCTCTAATTCTAACGCAAGGTTTTCTGCACGCCTGCTGAATACATTACATGTTTATTATAACACTGCCCGTTTTTTTTATTTTATCCAAAGTTCTCATCAACACCACACAGGTCTAAACAGACAAAGCATTACCCCTTTTTTCACAACACCATCGTCTACTTTTAAGCGTAAGTCAAAGCGATGCTTATTACTGATATGCACAGCAACACTCCAGTCTTGAGAATGACTGTTCATGTAGCAACGTACACTTTGTCCGGACTGCTCTGGTTTCCTTTGCAGGACGACTGAAAACGGACGTAAGAACAGATGTGTGCTTCACACACACACACACACACAGACACGCGCGCGGATGTACACGTACAGACACACACGTGTGCGCGCACGCACGCACACATGTGCACACAAATGCACATAATGTGCACGCACGCAAACACTTGTGCACACACACACATGTGCACGCACACACATACACACATGTGCGCATACACGCACGCACACACATATATTATGCACGCAGCACGTACTAACACAAACACACACACTAACACACACAAACACACTAACACACACACTGACGGGCACTGACGGACGCTTCAGTGACATCAGTGGTCTAAAGGCAGTGATTTGTTGTGGGTTTTTTTTTACATCGCAGTGACTAAACACGTGCATATGTACAAGGAATCGCTCGCGCGCGCACACACACACACACACACATACAACACGAAAAGTTCCTAACAAAAACACATCTACAATGCCTACAATGAGTAGTCAATCACAAGGTCACTAATGGCAATGTAACTACAGCAGCACACAAACGATGACGGCAAAGCACAATAGCTGTTTCACGATTGTCAATTTTGCAGAGAGAAGAATAAAACACACTGTTGTAAGGCCAACACCAGCAATATGGACCAGATATCAATCATGGCAATTCCAATCATAAATATAGTTTCTCATAACTTTTAAATTTTTTAAAATATTTTCCAGCACACCACTGTTTTTTTGTTGTTGTTTTTTCAGTCAGAGACACATTCACTGGTGATATACAGTTCTGATTAAAATATATTTTTCTGGTGGTAGGGGGCCGGGGCGTGGGGTGGGGGAACAATAATGAAGAGCGAAATCTGAAGCAAAAAAAAAATAAAAAAAAAAAAAAAAAAAATTGCTGATCATCTACTAAAAATAACAAACAACAGCGTTTGGCTAAGTTGTGGCAAAACCGTGGACAGATCGGCTGATTTAAAAAAAAAAAAAAAAAAAAAAAGAAAAAAAGAAAAAAAAAAGAAGAGGTATTGGTAAGTTTGGCCAAACTTATATTATCTCCTCACACGACATAACAACAGACGTTAAAGAGCAACGTTACGGACTGAGATAGTGCTCTGCGATTTGGCTGTACACACGCACATTTATAACGATATTACTAATAAAAGCAAAACAAAACAACAACAATAATAATGATGATAATAACAATAATGTTGAGGAGAAAGCCTTCGTAATATACGTCTGCAGAAAACAACAAGAACTGATCAACCTAAGTTGAAGAGAAAGCCTTTATCATATAGAACTGTGACGCGCAGCACGTTTGATATAATTATCTGCATAGAAAGGGGGAAAAGAGCAGCGTTATTTTAATAGGATTCGGTTTCTTTTCAAAGGAACTGTATTAAAAAATAATAATAATAATAAAAAAATAAAAATCCCGAAGCTACCGTGCATGTGGTGCATCATGCGCTGTAGAGTTTTCCACAGGAAAAAAAACAAAGGTTATAATTTTACTGTTCACGAAAGGAGTAAACAATATAAAGACCAGTACCCCCCCCCCAACCCCCTTTGCAAATAGTACTAAGGTACGCAACTCTTGCAAAGCACTTCCCAGCAGCTGGATGAACATGAGTACAGTCCCTTCAGTCACATCGACCAGCTAAAATAATGTCTTATTTGGGGTGAGATTACTATTAAATGATTTGGAAAACAACAACAAAAACACAAAACAAAAAACAACAACAAAATAACCCCCCCACTCCCCCCCAAAAAAGCGTGTCATGCACTTTTCCAAATGCATACCCCTCCCCCCCCCTCAAAAAAGAACAAAAAAAAACCCTAACAAAACCCAACAACAAAAAACAACACAGGAATCATGAATCTCTTTGCGTATTTTATTCATTCGTCAATGTTTAACAGCTTCAGCTACGCAAGCGATTCGGTCAATGCATTTTAGCTGAAGGTTACAGAAGAAATAAAACCGCCTAAAAGAACCACCACTTTCTATCATGCTTTTTCCACTTTCTACCATCATTAATGAAGCATGTCTATATGCCTGTCACGATGTGAAATTTGAAAAAAAAAACATGCACGAAAAACAAACACAACAACACAAAACTGGGAAGTGCAAAGCAGCATTGCCATGGAGTTTTGTGGCGTTGCCTTATTCCCAAAAAGAGCCGCTTGGGACTGACTGCCTTTGTTCTTGATATCTAAAGAAAAATCAAAACTGATTGTCTTCCCCGGCTCTTCTTGTTGGGAGGAAGAAAAGTGACTCACCTTGTTTACAATACTGGTTTGTTATAATTTCATACCGACAGTATCGCAGTGAAGATTTCACTTAAGTCAGTGAGTTGCTTTTCTTATGATTACTGTCCTCGGTTACTGTATAATTTATGCATTTATTCATCTATTTATGTATCTATTTATCTGTTCAGTTAGTTATTTTCTGAATGGTCCTGTCTTCAGGTGTGATCAGCTGTATCACGGCCGACAGTCAGTCAGTTAAATTGTTAAAATGCATCGGTTACTGTTCTGATTTTGTTTATATCTTATTCATTTACTTACCTGTTTGTCTATCTATTTAGTGAATTGTCTTTATCTTCAGGTGAAATCATCAACCGGCCAGTAAACAACGTAATTTGAACAGAATATTTGCCCATTGGGATACTTGCTTTGAGTTCTCTCTCTCTCTCTCTGTGTATCTATCTATCTATCTCTCAATATATATTATCTTTATTATTCTATTTCGTTTATTCTTTTACCATCATTTTTATATATTTTTTATACTAAACCCCTTGACTGTTTTAACTTGAGTGATAAGAGTTCAGCGTTGCATGACTTTTAAGTACAATTCGTGCACTTTGTTTACTCTTGAGTAGTGGTGTTGGATTTGCTGAACTAAAGCTATGCAGTACGAAGAGGAATAAGTCCAGGTTGATAATGCCAAGTGATTTACATCCTGATCTTCAAAAATGATCTTATCTCAGCGAGAGATGACAGTTCTTCATTGATATCCTGATCTGTATGCTCTGTCTTATCTCAGTGAGGTGACAGCCCTTTGTTGACATCCTGACCTGTAAGCCCTGTCTGATCTCTTAGTAAAGGTGGACAGTCCTTCACTGACATCCCAACCTGTAAGTCCTGTCTTATTTCAGTGAGGTGACAACACTTCACTGGCATCCCAACCTGTAAGTCCTGTCTTATCTCAGTGAGGTGAAAACCCTCATTGACGCCTCAACCTGTAAGTCCTCTCTTATCTTAGTGAGGGGACAGTCCTTCACTGACATCCAACCCTTCACTGACATCCTGATCTGTCAGCTCTGTCTTATATCAGTGAGGTGACAACACTTCACTGACATCTCAACCTGTAAGTCCTGTCTTATCTCAGTGAGATGACAATCCTTCACTGACATCCCAACCTGTAAGTTCTGTCTTATTTCAGTGAGGTGACAACACTTCACTGACATCTCAACCTGTAAGTCCTGTCTTATCTCAGTGAGGTGACAATCCTTCACTGACATCTCAACCTGTAAGTCCTGTCTTATTTCAGTGAGGTGACACTTCACTGGCATCTCAACCTGTAAGTCCTGTCTTATTTCAGTGAGGTGACAACACTTCACTGACATCTCAACCTGTAAGTCCTGTCGTATCTCAGTGAGGTGACAATCCTTCACTGACATCCTGATCTGTAAGCTATGTCATATCTTAGTGAGGTGACAACGCTTCACTGGCATACCAACCTGTAAGTCCTGTCTTATCTCAGTGAGGTGAAAACCCTCATTGACGCCTCAAGCTGTAAGTCCTCTCTTATCTCAGTGAGGGGACAGTCCTTCACTGATGTCCAACCCTTCACTGACATCCTGATCTGTAAGCTCTGTCTTATCTCAGTGAGGTGACAACCCTTCACTGACATCCCAACCTGTAAGCTCTGTCTTATCTCAGTGAGGTGACAACCCTTCACTGATATCCCAACCTGTAAGTCCTGTCTTATCTCAGTGAGGTGACAACCCTTCACTGACATCCCAACCTGTAAGTCCTGTCTTATCTCAGTGAGGTGACAACGCTTCACTGACATCCCAACCTGTAAGTCCTGTCTTATCTCAGTGTGGGGAACAATCCTTCACTGACGTCCTGACCTGTAAATTTTGTCTTATCTCAGTGAGATGACAACCCTTCACTTAAGTCGTGACTTGTAAACTGTGTCTCGTCTTAGTGAAGTGACAACCCTTCACTGATATCCTGATCTATAAGCTCTGTCCTATCTCTGTGAGGTGACAACCCTTCACTGATATCCTGATCTATAAGCTCTGTCTTATCTTAGTGAGGTGACAACCCTTCACTGATATCCTGATCTGTAAGCTCTGTCTTATCTCTGTGAGGTGACAACCCTTCACTGATATCCTGATCTGTAAGCTCTGTCCTATCTCAGTGAGGTGACAACCCTTCACTGATATCCTGATCTGTAAGCTCTGTCTTATCTTAGTGAGGTGACAACCCTTCACTGATATCCTGATCTGTAAGCTCTGTCTTATCTCTGTGAGGTGACAACCCTTCACTGATAGCCTGATCTGTAAGCTCTGTCTTATCTCAGTGAGGTGACAACCCTTCACTGGCGAGCGTACTCGTCAATAGCAGTCCAGAATTCAGTTTACAAGACAACAGTGTACACATTTATCTTGATTGGCTAGACACAGACTCTACATTCAAACATTGCTGACAACCCTAGAATGATGGAAAACTATACAACCACTGGGATGAAACACAAAAATTTTTTCAGCTCCTGTTCAAAAGAGGTGTCAACGAGTGTGGACTGATCCATAACTATACGCCACACCATGTCTGTTTTTAAAAAAGAAAAAGAGAAAAGAAAAACTGTAGTAGATACGCATAAACCCAACGCACCAGTCAGATCTTGATAGCCCACTCTAGGGTTGTATACAAAACACACAAACAAATAAAATAAATAAACAAAGAGATAGATAGACAATTAGATAAATAGATAAATGAATAAAGTTGACGTATTCTCTCTAATGTTTCTTTCTGTGTGAAATACAGAGGCACGGGGCAGCATTGTTCACAACACTTTGACAGTGGTGATGAAAATAATACCATAAAAAAAAGAAAAGAAAAACGAACCACCATGTTTCTGGTCAATTTAGACATCCATGATTTCTTTTTTGTTCACCCCTTGATGAAAGTTGTCTCATAAACTATGGAGAATGTACATCAAACATTGAACACACAACTCTTCTGATGGTAAGCATATTCGACATCCACAAATCATCTGATGTGAGTGAGCACACACAGTTGTGAGGGCATGTATACGTTATAGGTCTATATTCACAGAATGTGTTGGTCGCTATGTATGTACACCAAGCTGGGCAAAAGATATGTTGTGGGTGGATCAGAGGGCAAACAGATCCACGCAAGTCACCAGTGTTCAAATTCTGAAGATCAGTTTGAGAGAGATTCAACCTGTAAAAAGATCTCAAGAGATCAGTGGTAATTCATATGTCATGAGTGATAATTCAAGTACTTTATGTGACAGTCAACACAGAATCAGTGATAATAATCACTTTGACAATATCAGCTATGAAAAAACCAAAAAACATCATCAGTCACTTTCGTGACAAAAAAACAACAACAACAACAAACCCCCCCCCCAAAAAAACCCCCTCAAAACCAAAACGAAACACAAAAAACAAACATCATCATCAACCATAGGTCCAACAGTTACAAGTGTTATTATCACTTTCTGCTTTTCACTAATTTGTTGATGCTGTCCTTGTATTTTTCGGATCGCATGTTGATTACAGTCCACATTCTTTCCATCCACAGCCTTTCATCCCTTACTCTCAATATATATATATAAATGAATTTTACGGGTCTTTGCCGACTGGGCACATCATTCACTGATAATGTACTTTACACATTCATTGCATGATTTCAAGTTAAATTTATGTAAAAAAAAAAAAGGAGAGATATTTGCTAAGCTACTAAACACTGTAAGACAAACAAGACAAACAAGATAAACATGCAAACGAACAGGCCTACTTCAGTCGGTCTAAATTAATGAACGTGTAAAATAAAATGAACGTGTATTTAATTACTCGGTAGATACAAAGAGGAATTTCCAGTGAAACTACTCACTGGGTTCCCCAATGATGGGCAATAATCGATTTTGTTGTCTTCATATTCTGGCATGACACCGATTCTCCACAACCTCTAAAATACTCACGTAATCAGGCGATGTATGTAAACTAGTTTATGCAATACACATACCACAGGTGAGTTACAAACAGTCCATAAGCGATGTCTCTCTCAATACCCGTTCAAGGATGGAACTACCTCACGGCACAGATGCCGTTACAGTCGTTACAGTGAAATGGGTGGGTGGGGAAGTATGGGAGTGGGAGGAGAGAGGGGCCGAGGGGGTGGAGGGGTGGGGTGGTTCGGTCACCGCACTGACCACTGACCATTCTCACCATGCTAGCCTTGGTCAGTATCTGACGTAACTTGTTTCGTGCATGCATGGCTTCACCTTCAAACAGCCATGGAGAAACGAACAATTGTGAGCGAGAATCATGCAGAAATCTACTGCTCCAGTGTCGCTGGAAAACACACACAAAAACTAACAAACAAAACACTGCAGGAAAACTACAATGTGGCAGAATTATTTTTTCCTAAAAAAACAACAAAAAAAACCAAACAAAAAAAACTCCCCACTCCCTGTCGCTGTTCAGTGTCAGTTATAATTCACTGAGGAGGAAGGTGGTAAAGTGGACAAGCCGTTTGTCTGTCAATACAGTGTCCGTGAGGATATGGGTTCGATTCCCGCTCTCGCCCTTTCTCCTAACTTCGACTAGAAAATCAAACCGAGCCTGTAGTCATTCGGATGAGACGATAAACCGAGGCCCCGTGTGCAGCACGCACTTCGCGCACTGAAAAATAGCCCTTGACAACAATAGTGTTGTCCTCTGTTGAAGAAATCCACTCTGATATGGACACAAATACATATGCATGCACTCAAAGCTTGACAAGTGCGTTGGGTTATGGTGCTGTCAGGCATCATGTATTTGCCCCAACGCAGTGACGCCTCCTTGGGACACTGAAACAGAAATCACAATTGCTTCTATTGAATAATTACTGTCATGCACAGAATGATTTCCACTCACGTTGCTTCCCAGTCACTGCACAAGTTTGAACAGAACGGATTTCTACTCATATCACTGTTCTCCACAGCTGTAGAGAAAGGGTAGCTGTAGATAAAATAACCAAGTCTATTCGCCACGAAGAAAACACTGTGTTTTTTTACTAAGGATTTTTTTTCCATACTTGAGGTGAGTGTTGATTTCCTGAGGGCAGTGGTCTTTTCCTGGCGGAAAAACAAGATCTACATGGAGTGGTTTTTTCTGGGCAAAAAAACATTGGGTGAGTTTTCTTTTTCCTGGAAGTCTCTTTTTTCTCCTACACCGAGACTCAAGACTTCAAACAGTGAAACTACAAAACATACATACTGCGATACACACACATAATTCAACATAGTACAATATGCATGGTTTGTCTACAAACTTCATGAATATTACTGTCCTATAAGCAAGCTGATTATTCTAGAAACACGCACTGTGTATGAAGGTAATCCTGGTAAGTTCAAACACCCACAAATTAAGTTGAGTCAAACGTTTTCGTGAGATACGAATGAATAAATGATAGCAACTGAAAAAAAACAAACTATTCACACCAGAGTAATGAGCTGATCCCTTAAAACCAACATACACATGGATGCGGTTCACATGACGAACGAGATGAGACTATCCTCTACAAACATACATATTCAATATAATTATCCACTGCAACAAGAACGCTTAGTCCAGAAATGAAAGAAAGACACAGGCGAACAGACATATTGTGTGCATCATAATGGATCGTTCTAAGCAATCCGAGTTTCCTTAATTTACATCTTCACAACAGACTGACACCTGCGGGCGCCTGTGTGCTACCAGTCTCGGACTGCGGTGGGACCACTGAGCTCTCTCATTGTTGAGAACACGGACTGCTTCACATCACCTTAGACTCCAATGGGCATGCGGCGAACAAGAAGGAGACTTTGTAGCAATGTTAATTCATCTGGCAGTTGAATTCAAACACAGTGACATACACTAGCGAAAACGAGCATAGAAAACAAAACAAAACAAAACGAACTGACTTTCCGTAGCATGCTGCGCAAAGCAGACCCCGCCCTCAGAATTCAACATCCCAAAGACAAAAACCTGCAGAAAACTCTGGATAAAGTAACCGACAGAATTTGAAGGATTCCATTATATGAACCCATTCGCTAAACAAATTTTGATAAAATATGCGCCCAGAAAAAGCAATCATATCCACACACACACACACACACACACACACACACACAGCTCTAA